>JAPVLO010001505.1:0-78898 GCA_027257055.1 Cephalopachus bancanus | reverse complement strand
GTCTTGAACCCTTAAACTCAGGCAATCCTCCCGCGTCAGCTTCCCAAAGTGCTTGGATTATAGGCATGTGCCTGGCCGTTTAGGAAAATTAACTGACAGTCTGACACCTTTAAAGTTCTGAAAAGAGATGTTTACCATCTAATTCCCTCTGAGGGCTACTATCTATAAAACTTTATCTGCATAACAAGGACCTTGATCCTTAAAACCCTCTTATCTGACTAAAGCATTCCTTTCTACTGATGTCAAGTTTGTAGATAAAGCTTAACTCTTTCAACCAATTCCGAATCAGAAAATCTTTGCATCTACCTATGACAGTTAGCCCCTGCTTCAATATTACTCTTTAGGTTTAGCTAGTGTATACATTCCAAGTATTGATTTATGATATAGATGAAAATACCAAACTCTATGATATTTAGGCCGTGTGCAGTTGTTCAGCCTGTAATCCCAGCACTTTGGGAGGCCGAGGTCAGAAGATTACCTCAACTCAGAGGTTCAAGACCAGGCTGGGCAACTTGGTGAGACTTCATCTCTACAATAAATCACAAAAAAGCCAGGTTCAGTGGCTCAGCCTGTAATCCCATGCCTTGGGAGGCTGAGGTGAGTGGATTGCCTGAGCCCGCGGGTTCAAGACCCGCTTGGGCAACTTGGTGAGACCTCATCTCTACAATAAATCAAAAATTAGCCAGGTGTGGTAGCGCACGCCTGTAGTTCCAGCTACTTGGAAGGCTGAAGCGGAAGGATTGCCAGGGCCCAGCAGGTCGAAGCTGTGGTGACCAGGAGCGGCCACTGCACTCCAGTCTGGGTGACAGAGTGAGACTCCAACTCAAAACAAACAAACAAACAAATCACAAAAACTACCAGGCATGGTGGCATGTGTCTGTATTTCCAGCTACTTGGAAGGCTGAGGTGGTAGGATTGCCTGATCCCAGCAGGTTGAGGCTGTGGTGGCCACTAGCATGCCACTGCACTCCAGCCTGGGCAACAAAGTGAGACTCCAACTCAAAACAAACAAAAAACCATAAATCAACACATGAGAGATTTACATTGGTTGGGCCTCGAAAGATGGGATGTCTCCAAGTGAGGGCTTACAGGTCATAGGTAGATTCAAAGATTTTCTGATTGGCAATTGTAGAAAGAAGTATGCTTTGTCTAAAAATTTGAAATCAGTAAAAGAAATGCTTAAGTTAAGATAAGGGGGCAGGGGCGGGTGCAGCAGCTCACACCTGTAGTCCCTGTACTTTGGGAGGCTGAGGCAGGAGGATTGCTTGAGCCCAGGAGTTTGAGACCAGCCTGGGCAACACAGCGAGAGACCTCGTCTCTACAAAAAAATTAAAAAATTAGCTGGGCATGGTGGTGCGTGCCTGAAGTCACAGCTACTAGGGAGGCTGAAGTAGAAGGATCACCTGAGCCCAGGAAGTGGAGGTGATACAGAGACCTAATGTCCGTCCACATTGTCACAGTCCCTAGACAAGGGCATAGCAAGGTTCAAGTGCTTCTGCACATTCCTGAGCACATTACTGAGAGTCCCTTTCTATCCTATGCATTCCCAGTAAGTAGCTTCAGGGGATCCTTGTCTTCCCTGTAGACTATGCCCAATCAATTGAAAGATGCAAACCCCTATTTACTGTCTTTTTCTGAGTGGTTATAACTTTTGTATTGATGTGATCATGTTTTGCAATTTGTATAACTTTTGTGTAATGCATGATGTCTTAGGCCTTATAAACTCCTTTGACTCTATGGCAAGCTTAATTAACGCTTCTGCCAGGCCCTACTCATAAAAGCTATGAGATACCTCTGATACCTGGCCCCAGGAAGTCTGGACCGAAAATGTCACTATTGATAAACTTGGCTGAAACTCAAGTTCTATATAATGCTCTGCTGGTCACATTGATAATGTGTAGATACTAACAACTCTGGACTTATAAAAGTGAACTGTAAAAGCCTGGAGGTTGAGTATAACCATTTAGAATGACACTGATTCTGGCTCTGCTCTCTGGATTTGAACTCGGTGGCTCAGCCTGTAATCCCACGCCTTTGGGAGGCTGAGGTGAGTGGATTGCCTGAGCCCACGGGTTCGAGACCTGTCTGGGCAGCAAGACCTCATCTCTACAATAAATCAAAAAAATTAGCCGGGCGTGGTAGCGTGCGCCTGTAGTTCCAGCTACTCGGAAGGCTGAGGCGGAAGGATCGCCGGAGCCCAGCAGGTCGAGGCTGCGGTGGCCGGGAGTGGCCACTGCACTCCAGTCTGGGCGACAGAGTGAGACTCCAACTCAAAAAAAAAAAAAAAGAAGAAGCCGGGCTCGGTGGCTCAGCCTGTAATCCTGTGCCTTTGGGAGGCTGAGGTGAGTGGATTGCCCGAGCCCGCGGCTTCGAGACCCGCCTGGGCAACTTGGCAAGACCTCATCTCTATAATAAATAAAAAATCAGCCGGGTGTGGTAGTGTGTGCCTGTAATTCCGGCTACTTGGAAGGCTGAGGTGGAAGGATCGCCGAAGCCCAGCAGATCAAGGCTGCGGTGGCTGGGAGCGGCCACTGCACTCCAGTCTGGGCGACAGAGTGAGACTCCGACTCTAAAAGAAAAAAAAGAAATAAACTTCTTTCTACCAGTTCCCTGCCCCATGATTTATCGGTATCAAGGGTGAGCAGCTGAGCGTTACTCGAATCATAACAATTAGCAATCATGTTGCAGGATCTTGGTTGATGGAATCTCGTGATAGAGATGCCCTAGCAGCTGAGCCACTTTATTCTCTGGGGACGCCCTGGAGAGGAGTCCCCGCTGACCAGGACCAGCCCTGGATGAACTGATAAGAAAGAGGCCTTGCCAGGTACCCAGTCTTGCAAAGTGGACACATTTATTTGGTAAACCAACCCTGAACATAGGCAGGGGGTGGAGGAAGCTTTCTCACTCAGGCTCTCCGGGGCCACTTTGTAGGTGCCAGAGGAACACTGAACTGACCCCTTAATGTTTTTGTTGTTTGTATTTGAATTTGCTAAGAAAGCCAGATGGTTTGTTATGCTTTGTTTGATGGGACATGTCATATTTTAAAAACTTGATTGGCACGTATTCCTTTTATGTCATTTTATGTCTTCCTAAGTGTTGCTATTTCCCTTTGTTTGTGTGATATTTATTTATTTATTTATTTATATTTGAGTTGGAGTCTCACTCTGTCGCCCAGACTGGAGTTCAGTGGCCGCTCCCGGCTGCCGCAGCCTCGACCCGCTGGGCTCCGGCGATCCTTCTGCCTCAGCCTTCCGAGTAGCCAGAATTACAGGCATGCGCTACCACGCCCGGCTGATTTTTTGACTTATTGTAGAGATGAGGTCTCGCTGCCCAGGCGGGTCTCGAACCCACGGGCTCAGGCAATCCACTCACCTCAGCCTCCCGAAGGCGCGGGATTACAGGCTGAGCCACCGAGCCCGGCTGTGTGATATTTATGTAGGCAGAGAAACTCCCCAGGAAAATAGGGAAAAATTCCACCTTTATGAACATCGACTCCGGTCTGGGTCAAAGATAATCAGCACTTTTCCCTTCAGTCTGTGCAAACAGACTCCCATAGGTGACTAGGGGCTTGGGAAGGTGTCAGAGGTCAACTCCCATGACATGGAAGGGCCTCATAGGGACCTCTCCATTCTAGTCATAAAGGACTCTGTGGGCTCCGGAAGGCCCCAGGCTTGATCAGATGCTCAGCAGAACTGAATCCATACCAGATCCCAGAAAAGGTGATTCCAGGTATGGAAAAGGTCCACAAGGCAGATCGCCTGGAAGCTGAAAGGGGCTCCCAGTTTTCCTGAGGGCAGCCCCATTGGGGGTGTTACACATAAGGGCTGGTCACCTGGCTTCCCAGGCTCCTCGAGTGCTCTCAGCACCCCGAGAGAAAACCGAGACACTTGTAAGCAGCAGGGAGATGACGGGTGGTGTCTCCACCAACAGGAGCTCCCTCTGCAAGCAGCACACTTTGACCCAGATCACCTAGTGTTGTCCGGAGTTAGGGATCGCTTGCCCGTTCTTATGTCTACACTATCCTCTAACGTAAGCCAACTCTGTCTGGTTTCCCACATCTTGTTTCTCCCAACCCGTCGACACTGCTAAAATCCTTCTCTTTCTGTTGTCAGAGATGTGCAAAAGATACCTGCTATGTGTGTATAATGCCACTGGTTATCTCGAATTCTTTCCTGGGACCACCCCCATGCCCTTCCTTATCCTGTGTTTTCCTTCATCTATTCTGAGGGAGTTCATTCTAATCCACCTGTAAAGGAACATAGCAATCGCTCTTACATGCTACGTAGCCTTTTGTTAACACAAGTTGATGCTAACCTTGGAGGAAATAATTTTGCAATCTTATGTAAAAAGATAATCATCCTCTGGCAACTAAGGGATTTAATAGACTGTTCTTGTTTTCAAATGCTAGCAGCCAGCTTACTCAGAAGTAAGTCTGTTTCTTTTCTTTTTTTTTGAGTTGGAGTCTCACTCTTGTCACCTAAGCTGGAGTTCAATGGCATGCTCATGGTCACTGCAGCCTCGACCTGCTGGACTTAGGTGATCCTTCTGCCTCAACCTTCCAAGTAACTGGAACTACAGACGCATGCCACCATGCCCGGCTGTATTCTAGTCAATTATTAAAATGCTAATCATAAGCCGGGTTCGGTGGCTCAGCCTGTAATCCCGCAGCTTGAGAGGCTGAGGTGAGTGAATTGCCTGAGCCCGCGGGTTCGAGACCTGCCTGGGCAACTTGGTGAGACCTCATCTATACAATAAATCAAAAAATCAGCCGGGCGTGGTAGCACACGCCTGTAGTTCCAGCTACTCGGAAGGCTGAGTCGGAAGGGCCACTGGAGCCCAGCAGGTAGAGGCTGTGGCGTCTAGGAGCAGCCACTGCACTCCAGTCTGGCAACAGAGTGAGACTCTAACTCAAAAAATAAAATAATAAAAAAAAAAAAAATAAAATGCGAATCATGACCCATGTAGGAGAGCAAAATATGCCACCCTAAAATATGACTTCAAGAGATCAGAACATGCCACTATAGGTGAGCTGAAAATGGCTTCGCTCCACTCTTTTAGGTTCCTTGGCTGGACTATAAATTAAATTAGTATAAGATAAATTACCAGGAGAAAAATCATATTTAATTATGTATGTACATGTAGGAATCCCACAAAGCATAAGACCCATAGAAGGGTCAGATGATTGAAGCTTGTATAGCCTCCTAAACTACAGCAAGGAACAGGCTTCTTGGGGTGGTGGCCACACAAGTTATGAAGGGTAAGGAAGGAAATGTATGGTAAATAGTGGTCATGTTGTTATGCAGATAAAAGTCTACCAAATAATAAATGTTGTGTCTAGAGCAGCCCTCAGAAGACTAGGTGTCCCGCGCCTTTGGGAGGCTGAGGTGAGTGGATTGCCTGAGCCTGCGGGTTCGAGACCCGCCTGGGCAACTTGGCAAGACCTCATCTCTACAATAAAATCAAAATGAGCCGGGCGTGGTAGCGCACGCCTGTAGTTCCAGCTACTTGGAAGGGTGAGGCGGAAGGATCGCCGGAGCCCAGCAGGTCGAGGCTGCGGTGGCCGGGAGCAGCCACTGCACTCTAGTCTGGGAGACAGAGTGAGACTCCAACTCAAAAAAAAATAAAATAAAAAATAAGACTAGGTGGTAGTCTAGGCATAGTGTCCACCTCCGGGCTCTCTCCTGTGATCCCAGTTCATCTTTCCTGGCTGAGATTTGAGATTTCTGGGGAGAAGTTTCATGACAATTGAGTTTCTTTTGGAGAATTAACTTTAGGCAGATAAGGGGAGCTCTGAGAAGGCCTCTGTCTGCATCCCCTGTTCCTCAAGTGTCCTCAGTTCAAAGTAACCAGCATACCAAAGCATCGTATTTTGAGGAGGCATTTCCTGACTGTCCTCATCACCCCGAATATGCCTTTTTGGCATAAAGATTATTTGGAGAAACAACAGACACAGGAGAAGCCCTGAAAATGGAAGTTATCATTTTGTAAAGGAAATGTACATTTATTTATTATTATTATTATTATTTTAGTTGGAGTCTCACTCTGTCACCCAGGCTGGAGGGCGGTGGCACCCAGCCACTGCAGCCTTGACCTGCTGGGTTTAGGCGATTCTTTTGCCTTGGCCTTACTAGCAACTGGGACTACAGTCACACACCACCATGCCCGGCTAATTTTTTGATTTATTGTAGAGATGAGGTCTCGCCAAGTTGCCCAGGCTGATCTCGAACCCTTGAGCTCAGGTAATCCTCTCACCTTGGCCTCCCAAAGTGCTGGGATTACAGGCGTGAGCCACACCGCACTAGGCCTGTTTCGTTTTACTTCTTTTGAGTTGAAGTCTCACTCTGTCGCCCAGGCTGGAGTGCATTGGCACACTCACAGCCACTGCAGCCTCAACCTGCTGGGGTCAGGTTATCCTTCCGCCTCAGCTGTCCAAGGAGCTGGAAGCACAGGTGCGTGCCACCACGCCCGGCTAATTTTTTGATTTATTGTAGAGACCAGGTCTTGCCTAGCTGCCCAGGCAGGTCTTGAATCCCATGGGCTCAGACAATCCTCTCACCAAGACCTCCAAAGTACTGGGATTATATAGGTGTGAACCACCGGACCCAGCAAGAGAAGAAAGACTTTAAATCATAAGACTCTCATCAAAAGGAGAAGGCTTAAATAGAAGTCATAAATATGTATAACAAACCTTACCTTTGTTTACTGTACTTTTCCCAGTCACCTTCCCATAACTTGCCTCCTCCACACCCTTCTTCCTTTGTTTAGCTAAAGAGGTTATTTAAGATCAAGTTTTAGCCACCTTTTTGAGTTATTCTTCCTGCTAGGCGTGGTGGCTTATGCCTATAAACCCAACACTTTGGGAGGTAGAGGCAAGAGAATTACCTGAGCCCAGGGGTTTGAGACCTGCTTGGGCAATTTGGGGAGACCTCGTCTCTACAGTAAATCAAGAAAAATTAACCAAGTGTGGCGTAACCTGTAGTTCCAGCTACTTGAAAGGCTGAGGTGGAAGGATCGCCGGAGCCCAGCAGGTCGAGGCTGTGGTGGCCGGGAGCGGCCACTGCACTCCAGTCTGGGTGACAGAGTGAGACTCCAACTCAAACAAAACAAAACAAAAACAATGCACTAAACAGAATAAATACCCCTTGATCTTCCCTCAGAGGCCTACAATAAGTATTTGTGTAACGCTTTAATCCCTAAAAAGCATGTTTTAACATACATTATCCCATTTAATCCTTGCACAACCCTAAAGAGGAATAATAACTTTCTTTTATAAATGGAGGAAATGAGGTCTAAAATGCTGGAGCAACTTGCCCAAAGTCACTCAACCAGTGAACTCTCACCAAAATCAGACCTCTAGTCTCACTTTATCAACACTCTCAGCTCTTTTTTTTTTTGAGTTGGAGTCTTACTGCGTCTCCCAGGTTGAAGTGCAGTGGCATGCTCACGGCCACCCCGGCATCAACTTGTTGTGCTCTGGCAATCTTTCTGCTTCAGGTTTCCAAGTAGCCAGAACTACAGGCGTGCACTACCACACCCGGTTAATTTTTTATTTATTGTAGAGATGAGGTCTCGCTAAGTTGCCCAGGCGAGTCTTGAACCCGCGGGCTCAGGCAATCCACTCACTTTTTATTTTTTTAATTGTAGAGATGAAGTTTCACCAAGTTGCCTGAACTGGTCTCGAACCCACAGGCTCAGGCACTCCACTTGCCTCAGCCTCCCAAAGTGCTGGGATTGCAGGCTGAGACTTCGAGTACACTCTCAACTCTTATGGTTTAAGTTAAACTAGACAATGTCAGCTTTTTGTGAAAACTAGATACTTAGAACTCACAAAATCTCAGAATTCTTTATCAGCCTGGAGTTGGCATTTTTGTTCTCCTTTCCTCCCCACAGCCCAGGTGGTCTGACAGAGCTGGGAAGGCCTTTTCAGAGTGTGAGATACACCTGACCCAGGACAAGAGCCCCTCCCCGCCTTGGCCTTCACTGTGACTTGAGTTTGAGCCCAGCTTCTGAGTACAGCAGGAGGATGCAATCCATGCCCTTTGAGCAGGCCTGCACACACCTACATTCCTGAGAATTAGCAGAGAAAGTATATTCCCTTATCTCTTTATACATTCCCTATTAAGTCACTTCAAAGGACCCTTAATCCTTACAGACTACACTCACTCGACCATGAAAAATGAATCCCTATTCATTCCCTTTTATCAGAGGTCATAGGTTGGAAAATTTAGCACCCATGTAACCATAAGCCTTGTAATTTATATAACTTTTTGCATGTTATGTCTACTAATCAACAATATGTTGCAGTGAATAATGTTTTACTTTGTAATAGGCTCCGTTAACTTCCTTACTCTATGGGAATCTTTTTTTTTTTTTGAGTTATTGTAGAGATGAGGTCTTGCCAAGTTGGGAATCTTATTCAGTTCTTCAGTCTGGTGTTACTAATAACACTGTGAGCTACCTTTTGAAAGCTGGTGTCAGGAAATGTGAATCATAAATGTTAGTATTAACAAAATGCCACTGTAACTTGAGTTCTATACAATGTTCTGTCAGTCACGTAACCAATGTATAGGTACCAACAACCTTAAACTTATAAAAATGGACTGTGAAGCTGGGTAGAGTGGCGCATGTCTGTGGTTCCAGCTACTTGGAAGGCTGAGGCAGAAGGATCACCTGAGCTCAGTGAGTTGAAGCTGTGGTGGCTGTGAGAGTGTCACCGCACTCCAGCCTGGGCAATGGAGTGAGACTCCAGCTCCAAAAAAAAGCAAACAAACAAAAACGGCCTGTGAAATCGAAGAGACATCAAACCAGTGCCAGAAAGGCCGGGAACCAGGTTCTGCTCCCTGAATTCGAATTCAGAAATAAACTTCTAGCCGGGCTCTGTGGCTCAGCCTGTAATCCCGCGCCTTTGGGAGGCTGAGGTGAGTGGATTGCCTGAGCCCGTGGGTTCGAGACCCTCCTGGGCAACTTGGCGAGACCTCATCTCTACAATAAGTCAAAAACTAGCCGGGCGTGGTAGTGCGCACCTGTAGTTCCAGCTACTTGGAAGGCTGAGGCGGAAAGATTGCCGGAGCCCAGCACGTCGAGGCTGTGGTGGCCGGGAGTGGCCACTGCACTCCAGTCTGGGCGACAGAGTGAGACTCCAACTCAAAAAAAGAGAAATAAACTTCTTTTTGCCAGTTCTCTGCCTCTTGATTTATTGGTGTTGAGAGATAGCAGTATTTTACAGTCCAAGTATTTTCTTGGACTGTAGCTGACTGCGAGCGGAAGGTATTTAGTCCAATGTCTTAGTTTGAACAGGCTGATAACAAAATTGCAAGCATGGCTCGGTGGTTCAGCCTGTAATCCCGCACCTTTGGGAGGTTGATGTGAGTGGATTGCCCGAGCCCGTGGGTTCAAGACCTGCCTGGGCAACTTGGCGAGACCTCATCTCTACAGTAAATAAAAAATCAGCCGGGCGTGGTAGCACGCGCCTGTAATTCCAGCTACTCGGAAGGCTGAGGCGGAAGGATCGCCGGAGCCCAGCAGGTCGAGGCTGCGGTGGCCGGGAGCGGCCACTGCACTCCAGTCTGGGCGACAGAGTGAGACTCCCAACTCAAAAACAAAAAACAAAACAAAATAACAAAATTGTAGTTCAGGAGGCTGGAAAATCCAAGATCAAGGCAGATTCAGTGTCTGCTGAGGGCCTGCTTCCTGGTTCATAGATGGTGTCTTCTTGCTGTGTCTTCACATGGTGGAAGGGGCCAGGGAACTCTCTGGATCACTTATATAAAGGCACAAATCCCATTCATAAGGACAAAGCCCTTATGACTTAACTATCTCCCAAAAGTCCCACCTCTTAACACCATCACCTTGAGGGTTAGGATTCTAACATATGAATTTTGGAGAACACAAACACTCAGATCATGGCACCCAGGAAATGGGAAATGATCCGGTGTTGGAGAGGGAAATACGGCTTTCCTCTACCCTTTATAAACAGATTAATGGGAGAAAAACTATATTTAATTACATGCATCTGCACAGTCCCATAAAAATAAGACACTCAAAGAAAGGCCAGGTGATTGAAGATTTTATAGTATCCTGAGCTACAGAAAGGAATAGAGGCTTGGGGCTTCTGGGGGTTACCTTATTATACAGAAAAAAAGTCAGGTTGGGTGTGGTGTTTCATGCCTATAATCCCAGCACTTTGGGAGGCCGAGGTAAGAGGATTGCCTGAGCTCACGGGTTCAACACTGAAAGGTACCTATAGAAACCTAGAAAAAACTTAGCTTATTCTTTAGTCTTTTTGTCTCAGCGTAACCATTAGAAAGTGTTCAGACATTCTACTGCAGGACAAACAGCAGCCTATCCCATCCCCCTTGGCAAAACTCCTTCAGATGCAAAACCAGGACAGCCTAACCATTCATGGTTTAGCATAATAATCTCTAGTAAACTTTTAGGTTCCTTGTCAAGATCAAAGATCAAAGATCACCCTTTGGCTGACCAAAGTCATAAAAGTAATAAGACCACCCCACCTTTGGTCAAGGAATTTGTGAGTTGCAAATGTCTGAGTTTGTGAACTGCAAATGTCTAAAAAGTCTCTTGCAGGAATCACCCCCCCCAGGGTTAACCTAATCAGCCCTCTGAACTGCATGACACAGATAAGCCCCACCATGGCAGTAATGATGTGACTAACCTACCCATCTGCCGGCTGTCCATCACCTGACATCATCAGTACCTGTACTTGCCTGCCCCTTGGTGATGACATGAAAGCAGACCCCAATTCAATCACCCTAATGATCTTCCCCATCAAGGGGAATGGTTAAAAGGACTCAACCACAAGCAACCAGCGGCCATTGCCTTGCTAGAGTGTGGTGTGACCATGTGCTCTTTGAGCCATGGCTGTCACCATGCTTCCTGGCTTTGGTCCTCCTCCCCCACCTTGGGGAGGTGAATCTCCTCTCTTCCTTCTCTTTCTCTCTCTAATTTACTTTTTTTTTTTTTTTTGAGTTGGAGTCTCACTCTGTCACCCAGATTGGAGTGCAGTGGCCGCTCCCGGCCACCGCAGCCTCGACCTGCTGGGCTCCGGTGATCCTTCCGCCTCAGCCTTCCAAGTAGCTGGAACTACAGGCGCGCGCTACCCTGCCCAGCCCATTTTGATTTACTGTAGAGATGCAGTCTCACCAAGTTGCCCAGGCGGGTCTCGAACCCCGCGGACTCAGGCAATCCACTCACCTCAGCCTCCCAAAGTGCGGGATTACAGGCTGAGCCACCGAGCCTGGCTAAACTTTTCTTTCTTAACTTTTTTGTGTGTTGCAATTCTTTGCATCTACTCGGATCTCTGGGTTGCTAGCATACACCTCTGGCTTGCCAGCCCAGGCAGTGCTGTGCCTCTCTACCCTCACCCTGTCTGTCAGTACTCTAACAGACACCAGCTCGGACAACTTGGTAAAACCTCATCTGTACAATAACTCAAAACAATTAGCTGGGTGTGGTGGTACATGCCTGTAGTTCCAGTTACTTGGAAGGCTGAGGCGGAAGGATCGTCGGAGTTCAGCAGGTCGAGGCTGTGGTGACCAGGAACGTGCCACTGCACTCCAGTCTGGGCGACAGAGTGAGACTCCAACTCAAAAAAAAAAGAAAAAAAAAAAAAGAAAAGGAACCAGGCTCGGTGGCTCAGTCTGTAATCCCGTGCCTTTGGGAGGCTGAGGTGAGTGGATTGCCTGAGCTCGCAGGTTCGAGACCTGCCTGGGCAGCGAGACGTCATCTCTACAATAAATAAAAAAATCAACCGGGCATGATAGCGCATGCCTGTAATTCCGGTTACTTGGAAGGCTGAGGAGGAAGGATCACCGGAACCCAGCTGGTCGAGGCTGCGGTGGCCGGGAGCGGCCACTGCACTCCAGTCTGGGTGACAGAGTGAGACTCCAACTCAAAAAAAGAAAAGAAAAGAAAAGAAAAAGGCTCTCAGCGATAAAATTTATCTCAGTAGCCCTCTCCCCAATGCAGATATTTTTACTAGTGTAAATTTCATTTATAGAGATTTTTTTTTTGTTAAAAGGAAAGATTTTTAGAACTAGTCCTGTGCCTGCATTTTCTTAGCATAACCAACTCCAAATATGCCAAAGAAGTATATTTTGGGTTGGCGTGTTCTGGTCTCTTACCGTCATATTTTGGGGTGGTATGTTTTGAGTCCCAATACAGGAAAGATCCATGGGGGAGGAGACGTGAGCCTGCCAGAGGATTGGCTTTGGGTGGAATGAACTGGTGATAGGGATGGGACATTACATATCCAGGACAAACTGAGCACCCTGGGGGAAAGAAGAAAAACAAGGATACTTGTTTCCTTTCTTTTTTTTTTCTGGTTGGAGTCTCACTCTGTGGCCCAGACTGGAGTGCAGTGGCTGCTCCCGGCCACTGCAGCCTCGACCTGCTGGGCTCCGGCGATCCTTTCGCCTCAGCCTTCCGAGTAGCCGGAATTACAGGCGCACGCTACCACGCCCGGCTGATTTTTGATTTGTTGTAGAGATGAGGTCTCGTCAAGTTGCCCAGGTGGGTCGGATACTTGTTTTGAAGTTTAAAGTCTGCTTCTCTTTTCTCTCTTAGACAATTCTGCTTTCTCGGTTTTTTTTTTTTAGGTTTTGTGATTTTTAACGCATAGAGGAGGTTGCCCACCAAGTGGCCCAGGCTGGTCTCGAACACCCAGGCTCAGGCAATCCTCTTGTCTCGGCCTCTCAAAGTGCTGGGATTATAGGCTGAGCCACCTTACCCGGCCTTTTTTTGGTTTTGTTTTTTATTTTTTATTGTAGAGATGAGGTCTTGCCAAGTTGCCCAGGCTGGTCTTGAATCCACAGGCTTAGGCAATCCACTCGCCTAAGCCTCCCAAAATGCTGGGATTACAGGCTGAGCCACCAAGCCCGGCCCTGCTTTCTCGGGTTTTCAACATAAGGCAGCAGTTAGGAGAATTTATCAACATCTCAAACAAATAGGGTCTGTGTTTGTAAAGAAAGCTATCCAAATGCTTATATGTCTGTAGAAACTGGGGAAGAAGAGTTGTTTTTTTTTTTTTTTTCCCCCTAATCAGGGTCTCACTGTTGCCCAGGCTGGCTACCACAGTCTCTACCTGCTGGAATCAGGCAATCCTTCCGCCTCAGCTTCTCAAGTAGCTAAAACTATAAGTGCGTACCACCACATTTGTCTGTTTTGATTTATTACAGAGACGAGCCCTCACCTTGTTGCCCAGGCTGGTCTTGAACTCCTGGGCTCAATAATCCTTGTGCTTCAGTCTCCCATAGTGCTGGGATTACAGGCATGAGCCACTGTGTCTAGCCAGAAGAGTTTTTTTAATTGGGTTGCCGGTCTCTGCAAGCTAGTAAGTGGCCCCAGAGCTCAGAGAGGCTCACCAGGGCCAAAAGGCCTGGATGGGGAAGATTGTTTCTATATTCTCTGGATCTAGCCCTGAGTAGCCTGGGTAACACTCTCTGCCACCCAGAGAAGTCAGGATTCCAGAGCTCCCAGGATTGTGCCTCCTTCCAGCACCAGCAAAGCTCCTTTGCTCCCATGAAGGCTGTTGGAGTTGATAGTTACCCATATTTCATTCAATCTGAGATGCTATCAACTGCAAGCTACATCATTATTTTTTATTTTTGAGTTGGAGTCTCACTCTGTCGCCCAGACTGGAGTGCAGTGGCCGCTCCCGGCCACCGCAGCCTCGACCTGCTGGGCTCCGGCGATCTTTCCGCCTCAGCCTTCCGAGTAGCCGGAATTACAGGCATGCGTTACCACGCCCGGCTGATTTTTTGATTTATTGTAGAGATGAGGTCTCGCTGCCCAGGCGGGTCTCGAACCCACGGGCTCAGGCAATCCACTCACCTCAGCCTCCCAAAGGCGCGGGATTACAGGCTGAGCCACCGAGCCGGCTACATCATTATTTTATGTACCATATACAAGAAAAAATATACAGATACTTATTATTATTATTTTCGAGTTGGAGTCTCACTCTTGTCCAGGCTGGAGAGCAGTGGCATGCTCATGGCCACTGCAGCCTCGACCTGCTGGGCTTAGGCAATCCTTCTGCCTCAGCCTTCCAAGTAGCTGGAACTACAGATGCACGCTTCCATGCCTGACTAGTTTTTGTGATTTATTGTACAGATGAGGTCTCACCAAGTTCCCCAGGCTGGTCTTGAACCCCAGGCTCAGGCAGTCCTCCCCCTCAGCCTCCCAAAATGCTGAGATTACAGGTTGAACCACCACGCCCGGCCTACAAGATATATATATTTTATAAATTTCTTTTTTTTTTTTTTTTTGAGTTTGGAGTCTCACTCTGTAGCCCAGATTCGAGTGCAGTGGCCGCTCCCGGCCACCGCAGCCTCGACCTGCTGGGCTCTGGTGATCCTTCCTCCTCAGCCTTCCAAGTAGCCAGAATTACAGGCATGCGCTACCACGCCCGGCTGATTTTTTGATTTATTGTAGAGATGAGGTCTTGCTGCCCAGGCGGGTCTCGAACCCCCGGGCTCAGGCAATCCACTCGCCTCAGCCTCCCACAGGTGTGGGATTACAGGCTGAGCCACTGAGCCCGGCATACAAGATATTTTTAACCAAAAGTGGAGACTCAGCTGAGCTCAGTGGCTCAGCCGGTAATCCTGCACTTTGGGAGGCCGAGGTGAGTGGATTGCCAGAGCCTGTGGGTTCGAGACCCGCCTGGGCACCTTGGCGAGACCTCATCTCTACAATAAAATAAAAAAAAAATTAGCCAGGCATGGTAGTGCGCGCCTGTAGTTCCAGCTACTTGGAAGGTGGAGGCGGAAGGATTGCCAGAGCCCAGCAGGTCGAGGGTGTGGTGGTCAGGAGGGTGCCACTGCACTCCGGTCTGGGCGACAAAGTTAAGACTCCAACTCAAAAAAAAGAAAGAAAAAAAAGTGGAGACTCTACCTAAATAACAATTCTCTCCAGAAAATTGGAACTGGTGCCAAGTGGAGTGCCGTGCAAAACTTGTGGATTCTTTGGCTCATTTCTAAAATGAATTTCAGAGCAGCCAGCAAAGTTGTAAAACAAAGTTTATTAGAGAAACAAGAGAGAAGAGAAAGGGAGACATGCCAGAGTTGGCATGGGGAAAGAAACCCACACTTTTTGCTTTTTACAATAGACCTGGTATACCTTCACAATGCTTGATATGCTAAAGAGCGTGGAGCCCAGGTAACCACAACTCTGGAGATTGACATCTTTGGGTTTCTGATGGGAGGAGAAAAGGGGGGGTGGTCTGTTCCTGACCACATTGTCTTTTGCAGGAGACCTGCCAGAAGTTTCCAATTCACATGTTCCTGAGCTAAAAGGTGGTCTTATTATCATTTCTAAGACTTTGATTAGTTAAGGGGTGGTATTTAGCCAACTTCTGCCTTCTGCCTTCAACAGGTAACCCGAAAGTTTCTTCGTGATTATTATGCTAAACCATGAATTGAAAGTTTGGTCTGGGCCAAGCTCGGTGGCTCAGCCTGTAATTCCAGCACTTTGGGAGGCGAAGGGATGCCTGACCTGCGGTGGCCGGGAACATGCCACGGCACTCAAGTCTGGCAACAGAGTGAGACTCCAACTCAGAAAAAAAAAGAAAGAAAGATTGTTCTGTCCTTACATCTGATGGATTTTTCTTTTGATTTGCTGAGGGGGTGGGGTAGTTTGCCAGCTTGTTGTGCAGTAAAATGTGATTTTATTATTTATTTATTTATTTATTTATTTTTAAGTTGGAGTCTCTGTCGCCCAGACTGTAGTGCAGTGACCGCTCCCGGCCACCGCAGCCTCGACCTGCTGGGCTCCGGCGATCCTTCCGCCTCAGCCTTCCAAGTAGCTGGAACTACAGGCACGCGCTACCACGCCCGGCTGATTTTTGATTTATTGTAGAGATGAGGTCTCGCCAAGTTCCCCAGGCGGGTCTCGAACCCGTGGGCTCAGGCAATCCAGTAAAATGTAATTTTAAACACGTCTGAATGCTTCCTAAAGCCTGCTTGTGGGAAATTTATCGATGTCTAACCTGTGCTAACTACCCTGCCTCAGAACCACAAGTCTACCTTCATGCAGGTTTGAGGTCTGAATTCATACCATCAGTGTAATCTGAAAAAGTGAAGTAGAAAATTAATTTAAGGTGGTCTCAGTTTGGTAATACCCTGGAAGTGACTGACAATTGTGTATTCTCTCTGAGAGAACTCCACTTCAATCCTTGCTGGCGACCATTGTAGGACACCACTGATTTTAAAGATACATCCTGGTTTCATTGATGTTAAAATGAGAAGAAATGCATGACAGAGTGAGACTCCAACTCAAAAAAAAAAAAAATTAATGATATAGCCGGACTCGGTGGCTCAGCCTGTAATCCCACACCTTTGGGAGGCTGAGGTGAGTGGACTGCCTGAGCCCCCAAGGGTTCAAGACCCGCCTGGGCAGCGAGACCTCATCTCTACAATAAATCAAAAAATCAGCCGGGCGTGGTAGCGCGCGCCTGTAATTCCGGCTACTCGGAAGGCTGAGGCGGAAGGATCGCCGGAGCCCAGCGGGTCGAGGCTGTGGTGGCCGGGAGCGGCCGCTGCACTCTGGTCTGGGCGACAGAGTGAGACTCCAACTCAAAAAAAAAAAAAAAAAAAATTAATGACATATGGGCATGAATGAGATATAATGTTGGCTGAAGTGATGACCAACTTATCCAGGTTTGCCTGTAACTTTCCAGGTTTTAGCCCTAATAGCCAGGCTTCTTGTGAAATCTCTCAGGCCCAGACAAGCCGCAAAGGTTGCTCACTCTACCTACCCAGTCCTCTTCTGGGGTCATTTCATCTGGCCTTGGGTACCTTGTTTAATTAACGAGGTGGGATGATTGTACCAAGGTGTGGATACCTCACCTGGGGTAGAACACCATAAGCCAGCTAGCACTAGGACTTGAGTCCTGACTCAGGAGTTAGAGGGAAGGTAGAGATCTGGACTTGGGAGTCTAAAGACCTGAGAACCTTTATCTGAGAACACTAGGCTTGGCCTAGTTATTCAGTTTATCTTGAGTTCCTGTGCATTGAGATCACTTCAGGACATCTCCTTTTTATTTATTTGCTGTTAGGTGAGGGGCTGGGTGTAGTTAACTACAGTACATTTTTGGTCCTTATTCTATCTCAATGAAGTTGCTTACTTTTGTTTTCTATAGCATTTATCACAACTTATTATGACTTTGTGTTTTGCTTCCTAGGTTTTTGTTTGCCTTTCACTGGGATGCAAGCTGCATGGAGAAATATAATTGACTCGAGGCTTCTCCCCCGCCATGAGACCTTTATGGGACCCTCACTGAGGCAGAGAGGCTGCCCTGAAAGGTTTTTTTAGAGTCTCCGTGACTATCTTGAGTGCTGGGCCTGCTATTTGAAAAGCTTCAAGAGGAATCAGTGATGCCTGTCAGCTGGCCTGTGTGCCCAGGGGACGGGCTCTCCTCAGACACAGTTGTCTAAGTGAAGCAGAAATAGCATGAATTCCATCCAAGGCTGTTGTTATTCTCACAGCTCTGTAATTGGCAGAATGATGCGAATTATTTCCTAAGCAAAGGCCAAGAGAATAGTTCAACAATCTGTCTTCTTTGTGTACTTGGAATTGTGTTTGTTTTCAAGCTCCTTTTCCACTTCCCTGCCTCCCAGGTCAGTAAACTTCTTGAGGGAGGAGTAATGTCCTTCCTCTCATATTTGCCCCTCACAGGGTCCAGCATAGGTATTTTTTTTTCCCTCTAAGCTCCTCGAGGACAGGGAGCAGGTCTTTGTGCCTTTCTAACACTGAGCATCATCAGGGCACCTAACAAGTTCTCAGTGTTGAACCCGAGCTGAGCTGCTGACTCAGCAATAAATCCCTGCGCCAAGGATAGATTTCTTCATCTACTCATTCACTAAGTAGTTAATACACTCCAATTATGCCTCCATGTGTTATGGTCTGAGTAATTCTCAGCTGCTCTCCCTTGATACCAATAAATCAAAGAGGCAGGGAACTGGTAGAAAGAGGTTTATTTCTGAATTTGAGTCCAGGGAGTAGAACCAGGCCTCTGGCATCTTTAAAATGGTTCTGCTCACCCTTTAAGTTTTGCAGTCGTTTTAATAAGTTCAGGGTAGTTGGTACCCATACATTGACTATGTGAATATCAGAGCATGGTATAAAACCTAAGTTACAGCAGCATTTTGTCATTAATGACATTTTATGGTCCACGTTTCCTGGTGCCAGTTGCCAGAGGTATCTCACAGCTTTTTTGTTTTTCTTTTTGTTTTTTTTTTTTGAGTTGGAGTCTCACTCTGTCACCCAGACTGGAGTGCAGTGGCCGCTCCCGGCCACCACAGCCTTGACCTGCTGGGCTCCGCCAATCCTTCCGCCTCAGCCTTCCAAGTAGCTGGAACTACAGGCGCACACTACCATGCCCGCCTAATTTTTGATTTATTGTAGAGATGAGGTCTCGCCAAGTTGCCCAGGCGGGTCTCGAACCCGCGGGCTCAGGCAATCCACTCACCTCAGCCTCCCCAAGGTGCAGGATTACAGGCTGAGCCACCAAGCTGGGCTTCTCACAGCTTTTTATCAGTAACACCCAGCAGAAGCATTAATCAAGCTTGCCATAGAAATAAAGGGAGTTAACGGAACCTAAGACATCATACATTATTTTGTTTTGTTTTTTTGAGTTGGAGTCTTACTCTGTCTCCCAGGCGGGAGTGTAGCCTCGACCTGCTGTGCTTCAGGTGATCCTTCCACCTCAGCCTTCCAAGTAGCTGGAACTACAGGTGTGCGCTACCACACCTGGTTTATTTTTTAATTTATTTTAGAGACAAGGTCTCACCAAGTTGTCCAGGCTGGTCTCGAATGCTGGACTCAGGCAATCCTTTCACCTTGGCTTCCCAAAGTGCTGGGATTATAGGCTTGAGCCACCGCGCCTAGCCATTTTTTTTTTTTTTTGAGTTACAGTCTTACTCTTGCCCTGGCTGGTGTGCAGCGGCACACTCACAGCTACTGCAGCCTCTACCGGGTGAGCTCAGGCGATCCTTCCCCCTCAGCCTTCCAAGTAGCTGGAACCACAGGCATGAACCACCACGCCCAGCTAATTTTCTGATTTTTTGTAGAAATGAGGTCTGACCAAGTTGTCCAGGCTTGTCTCAGACTCTGGGTTCAGGCAATCCTCTTGCCTCTGCCTCCCAAAACTCTGGGATTACAGGCTTGAGCCACCGCACCTTGTGTTACATCATGCATTTTTACATGTTGTTATATGCAAAAGTTACACAAATCACTATACTTATGATTTCATTGTTGCACAGGTTATTCAAATCACAAGACTTATGATTACCATCATATTATATTATTCAAACCTGTGACTACTAAGAAAAGGGATTAAATAGGAATTTACATCTCAGTTAATTGGGCACAGTCTGCAGGGAAGTTAAGAATCCTTTGAAGTTACATACTGAGGTGTATAGGAGAGAAGAGATGTGCACCTTTTGTTAACTCTCAGGAATGTGGGTATGTGCAGGTGCACTCGAATAAATGCCATGACCTTCTCTAGGGGTTGTGGCAATATGGTCAGACAATAGCAGGTCTCTGTATCACATGCAACTTACATTCTAGTGAACGACTGACAAAACCTAGTAAGCAGACATAAAGTAATAATGAGTTATGATAAATGCTATCGAAAACAAAAGGGAGGAAGAGGCTTAATTGAGATTGAATAGTCAGGGAAGGCCTCTTGAAGGAGGTGACAACTTTCCTCTGCTGTCTTAGGCTTAATGTTGGGGGCCTGTGGATTAAACTGACAAAAGATAGAATTTTATTTGTATTCGTGCAGGGTACCTAAAAACATCAGAATTTATTTGTTAAAAAATGTGTATTTATTCTGGCATGTTTGAACTTCAATCACTTTCAAAGTAATCTTCGTTTGATGCAATATACCTATCAAGATGCCTTTTCCACTGCTCAAACCAGTGTTTGAACTAGTCAATTTCGATGCCTTTTAGTGTTTCAGCTGCTTTTTGTTTCACCTCTTCCCCGTCAGCAAAATGGTTTCCTTTGAGGAGTTTTTTCATCCGGGAATACAAAAAAAAAAGTGGCTGGGGCGAGATTGGGTGAATAGGGAGTGTGGGTCATGGGAGTCATGCCTTTTTTTAGTCAAAAACTGCTGAACACTCACCAAGTGTGGGCAGATGTGCTCGTAAATTATTCATCATGAAATGGGCAAAAGTGTTGAAAGAATCTTAAAAAAAAAAAACTAACTGAAGCCAAACATAGCCTATCACAAGAACTCTAGCTGGTACACTGATGCCAGTGGGTTCCTAGAACACTTGCCTAGCAGGGGAAGCCTGTACTACAAGGGGCTTGCCTTCCAAACAATAATTCATTTTTGGGAGTCTCCCTCTTGCACACATGTTGGAGTTCATAGAAAAATGTGACTCAAAGAGTGGTTAAAATTTGGGGCATAACTACCCTTTTACTAGGGAAAGAGGAGGGAAAAAATAGGGACTTATGGGAAAGCGAATGAGTCTAAGGAAAGCTAAATGGATCCTTAGGAGAATATGTGAACGATATTAATAGTTTTGTGACAATGTCTGTTTAGGTGTGTCTTGTATCCTGTGACTTCTCTCTGGTGATAGGAGTCAATTTTTCTCTGGTTGGGAAACTCCTGGGAAGGGGATTTATGATAGCTGGATTCTTTTTTGGAGGCTCTGCGTTTAGGCAGATAATGGGAATTCAAAGAAAAACCCTCTTCATAGTGGTATATTCTGGATCCCTTCACTACAAAAAAGGTACCACAAAAGATAAAGAGTTTAGGGTGTTCAGTCAGAGGGATAGCATGAAGAGAGTCCCTGAACTGGGAAGAGCTTTCTCGCTAGAACGTAAGGAATAGGATGTGTACCCAGAGAAGAGTTTGACGAGGAAGACAGGGCCAGACCATGAGGGATTTATGAAATTCTGGAATTTTGTCATGCGCTTTCTAGAAGCCTTGAGGCTCAAGGCCTCTGTTCTCAGATGAGAAAGCCAGTGGCAGCTTCTCTGGGGGGAATTACACATCTTTACAACCAGAAAGACCCTGCTATAGTTTGGATGTTTGTCCCTCCAAGCTTCATGTTGAAATTTGTTCCCCAGTATTGGAGATGGAACCTTATGAGAAGTGTTTTGGTCATGCCATGGGTCCCTCATAAATAGGTTAATGTCCTTCCTGGAAGGAGGGAACTGAGTGAGTTCTCCCTCTATTTATTGTGCTAGAGCAGGTTGTTAGAAAAAGCCTGGCACTTTCCCCAGCATTCTTGCTTCATCTCTTACCATGTGATCTCTGCGGGTACCAGCTCCCCTGCTTCCTGCCATGAATGGAAACAACCTGAGGCCCTCACCAGATGCCTAATCTTCCAGACAGCAGAGCCATGAGCTAAGTAAACCTCTTTTCTTTATAAATTACCCAGCCTCAAGTATTCCTCTATGGCAACACAAAATGGACTAGGACAGACCTCCAACCCATGACAGGCTCTGTCTTCCTTTTATAGTGGTGTCACTGAGGCCCAAGAGATGACTGGTCTAAGATCACTCAGCAGTTACCTGGGGTTCCAGCCTCTGCCAGCTGTTCATCCTCAAGGGTGAGGCATCCTTAATGTAAACATGGGACACAGAAGCAAAGGCCCCAGTGAGCCTTCACCCACCGAGCTGGGCAGCTGCACTGTTAAGGCTTAGTGATGGCCATAAAAGCAGGGATCTGATGAATTTGTGTGCCAGTCACAGGGCATCGTGCGGTGGGGGATGAACTATCTGAGAGATAAAGATGCTAGTACCTCGTGTTTACCGGGTGTGTCTCTCAGCTGATTTCATACACATAAAATCACGTGGGCTTCTCAGCAGCCCTGTGAGGGTATAGGGTGGACGTAAGAGCTCAAGCCTTGGGGTGGGAAGAGCTGGGTCCGGTCTCCAGCTCCACGCCTCTTGAGCAGCATGATCTTGGACAAATTCACTCTCTTCTCTGATCCTTAGTTTTCCTCCACTCTAAAATGGGGTCCTCGTCCCTGTGTGACTCCAGAGAGTCTGTGTGTGGTGTGAGTGCAAGGGGCGTGGCACAGCAGGATTGGCTGTGCGGAGAATGCTGATGGAGCATGTCTGTAGGGCAGGTGCCTGTCCCTGATCCACAGAGGAAGAAACAAGCAGATTGTCTACATTCTTCCACTGAATGTTCACCACCTTTCTATGAGGTAGATATTCACATCGCCAATAAAAATCGTCTGGGATGAATGAGATCAAGGTCACCGAATACGTGAATGGCAGAGTCGGGACTCAAAACCCCACTGCTACAGTCAGAGTTGCTGCCGCAGGAAACGAGAATTGAAAGACACGAGTCCTCTCCTTTCTGATTGGGCAGACGAGGAGAACCTGCTATGCCCACCAGAGCATGAGAGGACCCAGGGGGGTTGGGTGGGGAGTGCATGGATACTAACTGGAGTCCTGACTAGAGCCCAACTCTGAGTCTTCCATGGGAAAGTGTGGCAGGATTGCCTAAGGCTGCCTGATTTTTTTTTTTTTTTGGAGTCAGAGTCTGTTGCCCAGGCTGGAGCTCAGTGCCACACTCACAGCCACTGCAGCCTTGACCTGCTAGGCTCAGGCAATCCTTCCACCTCAACCTTCCAAGTAGCTGGAACTACAGGTGTGTGCCACCACACCCAGATAATTTTTTTTTAAATTTATTGTAGAGATGAGGTCTTGCCATGTTGCCCAGGCTGGTCTGAAATCCCCGGACTCAGGCAATCCTCTCACCTTGGCATCCCAAAGTGCTGGGATTATAGGTGTGAGTCGCTGTGCTGGGCTGTCTGCCTGATATTAATTCCCTCAACTCTGAGATCTGTGAGAAGGGAAGGCCAGAGAACTTTCCAAGAGAACCCAAAAATGATTCAATAAAATTGGGGTTTTAGGTGCTACGGTTTCTAGGTCAAGTGAGTCCTCTCAAACCACAGTCATGGGCCTCTAGGCCAAACTCCGTGGTCAGCCAGCTCTGTTAGGGCTCTATGGGTTTGCCACAGCCTCCCCTGCAACAGGAAGAGGAGAGGGGATATTCCACTGACCTCTCTGGCTGGAGATCACTGAGGCTTTCTTCCTGCCACTTCTCATGCCCTCCCCTGTAAGTTGCCTCCCTGGAAGGGGTGCTGTCAAAGCTGCTCCACAGCTGATTCTGAGAGGGAAATCATGCCCATTTCCTTTCTCCCTGCCTTTTGACCCCTGCACTGAATGCCGATCTGTCTTGAGTATCCCTGCTTCCCTGCCAAGGCCATGAGAGAACCAGGAGCCAGGAACAGGAGCACAGAGCCAGAGGCAAATGGTGGCCTTAAAAGTATGTGCAGGAATGAATTCTGAGTTAAGTTGGCTTTTTTTTCTTTAAAAATCTTTCTCTTTTTTTGAGTTGGAGTCTTACTCTGTCACCCAGACTGGAGTGCAGTGGCTGCTCCCAGCCACCGCAACCTCGATCTGCTGGGCTCTGGCGATCCTTCCACCTCAGCCTTCCAAGTAGCTGGAACTACAGGCGCACGCTACCATCCCGGCTAATTTTTGATTTATTGTAGAGATGAGGTCTCTCCAAGTTGCCCAGGCGGGTCTCAAACCCACGGGCTCAGGCAATCCACTCACTTCAGCCTCCCAAAGCATGGGATTACAGGATGAGCCACCGAGCCTGGCTAAAAAATCTTTATTAAGACTGGGTGTGGTGGTTCATGCCTATAATGCCAACACTTTGTGAGGCCGAGGCAAGAGGATTGCTTGAGCCCAGGAGTTTGAGACCAGCCTGGGCAACATAGCAAGACTTTGTCTCTACCAAAAAAAAAAAAAAAAAAATTAGCTGGGCATGGTGGCACATACTTGTAGTCCCAGCTACCTGGGAGGCTGAGGTGGGAGGATTGCCTGAGCCCGGGAGGTTGTGGCTGCAGTGAGCTGCGATCATATTACTGCACTACAGCCTGAGAGACAGAGTGAGATCTCAACACACACACAAAAAGTTTTTTTGTTAATTGTCATGTCAAAAAAAAATTAAAATTGATGTGCACTGGGCGCAGTGGCTCATGCCTATAATCCCAGCATTTTGGGAGGCCGAGATGAAAGGATCACCTGAGCTCATGGGTTTGAGATCAGCCTGGACAACTTGGCGAGACCTCTACAATAAATAAAAAATTAGCCGGGTGTGGTGGTGCATGCCTGTAGTTCCAGCTACTTGAAAGGTTGAGGCAGAAGGATCACCTGAGCCTAGCAGGTCAGGTTGAGGCTACAGTGGCCATGAGCGTGCCACTGCACTCCAGCCTGGGCAACAGAGTGAGACTCAACTCAAAAAACAAACAAACAAAATTGACATGTGCTTGCAGCAACCAGTGAAACCATTCTAAGAGAAAAAAAAAACAAAACACAATCACCTGGCCCACAATCCCTCAGTGCTAACAGCCTGTGGATCTCTTAACCCCTGACATGCCTGAATTTTAGACAGGGCCTACAAGAAGGGGATAAGGTTGTGAAATCTTGAGGGTACAGCCTAAAACCAAAAGGGCTGATGACCTAACAGGAAGACAGACATGAGGAAGCCCCCACCGCTCCCTCAAATGAGCACAGAGAAGAGGCCATGTGAGGACACAGCGAAAAGCAGTTGTCTGCAGGCCAGGAAGAAAGGCCTTACCAGAAAGCAGCCCTGACAACATTTTGATCTTGGGCTTCTGGCCTCCAGTACTGAGAAAATTAATTTCTGTTGTGTAAGCCACCCAGTCTGTGGTATTTTGTCATGGCAGCCCTAGCCGACTAATACACTCACATAAACCCTACACAAAGATCTATGCACAGGGAGAGGGTGTTTTATTTGATGTTTATTTGAGCAAAAGCAGGATCATGCTCTACTCACATTACTCTGAAACCAGCTTTAGTCATAAACACTACTAAGTGGCCATCTGGCTCATGCTCCCGCATCTCGTTCCATTGGGAGGTCCTGCGGGACCCCACCTCCCAAATCTGCCTGAAATCAGACCACTTCTCCCCCACCTCGCTGCTTCCACTTGGTTTAAGCCCCCTCCCCTCTCTGTCCTTCACCAAGATGGCTTCGTTCTGCCTCTTCGCTTCTCTCTGCTTCTATCCTTGCCCCTTCAGTCTCTTTTCCTTGCAGCAGCCAGAGGGATCCTTTAAAATTTGTCAGATCAGCCGGGCTCGGTGGCTCAGCGCCTTTGGGAGGCTGAGGGGAGTGGATTGCCTGAGCCCGCGGTTCGAGACCTGCCTGGGCAGCGAGACCTCATCTCTACAATAAATCAAAAAATCAGCCGGGTGTGGTAGCGCGCGCCTGTAATTCCGGCTACTCGGAAGGGTGAGGCGGAAGGATCGCCGGAGCCCAGCAGGTCGAGGCTGCGGTGGCCGGGAGCGGCCACTGCACTCCAGTCTGGGTGACCGAGTGAGACTCCAACTCAAAAAAAAAAAAAAAAAAAAAAAAAGTGTCAGATCATGTTTCTCCTCAGCTCAGAACCCTCTAGTGGCTTCTCATCCTACTCAGAGTAAAAGCCAAAATCTTAACCAGATGTGGTGGCGCATGCCTGTAGTCTCAGAAACCCCAGAGGTGGAAGCAGAAAGAGCACTTGAGCTCCCTTTTTTCTACATTAAACAATGTTTGTGGCCAGGCATGGTGGCTCATACCTGTAATCCTAGCACTTTGGGAGGATTGCTTGAGCCCAGAAACTCAAGTCCAGCCTGGGCAACATAATGAGACCATGTCTCTACCAAAAAAAAAAATTAGTCAGGTGTGAATGACAGAGTGAGACCACAACGCAACACAAAAACAAAAGCAGAACAAGATGACAAACATTTTTACATAGCTGTCCTTATATGTTGGTCCTTTTATTTCTATGGGATATTTTCCCTAAAGCTAGACTGATATGTCTATGGAGCGATAGGCATAGTTTAAGTTTTAATAGCCATTACTACTTTTCTGTAGTCACAATTTATAGGCAAATCCCCAAGCAAAGCCTCAACTATTTCCCCAAATGGGGGGCCAATATTGCCCTTATGCCAGGCAAAAAGGCCTCTGTCCTGGGTACCTGCACTTTTTAGGTACTTGCAAATCACAAACACAAGAAATTAAATTTATTAAAGACCACAAAGGAGCTTTTGTCATTTCGGATTCTGCATGTATCCATTGGCACAGCGTGACCTGTAATTAGGGACACTGATGCGTGTGATTAACACCCTCAGTCTCCACATTTCCTCCCTATATTCTTTTTTTTTTTTTTTAAGTTGGAGTCTCACTCTGTCACCCAGACTGGAGTGCAGTGGCCACTCCCGGCCACCGCAGCCTCAACCTGCTGGGCTCCGGCGATCCTTCCACCTCGGCCTTCCAAGTAGCTGGAACTACAGGCGCGCGCTACCATGCCCGGCTCATTTTGATTTATTGTAGAGATGAGGTCTCGCCAAGTTGCCCGGGCGCGTCTCGAACCCGCGGGCTCAGGCAATCCACTCACCTCAGCCTCCCAAAGGCGAGGGGTTACAGGTTGAGCCACCGAGCCTGGCTTCCGACCTATATTCTTATTTTTTTGAGTTGGAGTCTCACTCTGTTGCCCAGGCTGGAGTGCAGTGGCATACTCAAGGCCACCGCAGTCTCTACCTGCTGGGCTCAGGTGATCCTTCCTCCTCAGCATTCCAAGTAGCTGGAATCACAGGTGTGGGTCACCACTCCTGGCTATCCTCCCCATATTCTTTTGAGTTGGAGTCTCACTCCATCGCCCAGGCTGGAGTACAGTGGCATACTCACAGGCATCCCAGCATTGACTTGTTAGGCTCCGGCGATCCTTCCTTTTCAGCCTTCCAAGTAGCTGAAACTACAGGTGCTCGCTGCCATGCCTGGCTAATTTTTTGATTTATTATAGAGACGAGGTCTCACCAAGTTGCCTGGGCTGGTCTCAGACCCGCGGGCTCAGGCAATCCACTCGCCTTGGCATCCCAAAGTGCTGGGATTAGAGGCTGAGCCACCGAGCCTGGCCCCTCTGTATATTCTTCTTCTTTTTTTTTTTTGAGTTGGAGTCTCATTCTGTTACCCAGACTGGAGTGCAGTGGCCACTCCCGGCCACCGCAGCTTCAACCTGCTGGGCTCCGGCGATCCTTCCGCTCAGCCTTCCAAGTAGCTGGAACTACAGGTGCGTGCTACCATGCCCGGTTAATTTTTTTGATTTATTGTAGAGATGAGGTCTCACCAAGTTGCCCAGGTGGGTCTTGAACCCATGGGCTCAGGCAATCCACTCATCTCAGCCTCCCAAAGGCTGAACTACCGAGCCCGGCTTCTCCCTATATTCTTAAAGCAAGAGGCTACTGAGTCCAAATATAGTGAAAGCCTATGGGTTGTGCTCCCGCTGCTTTGGAGGGAGAAAGAATATAATTGGTTGATATGTGTGTTCTTTCTTCCAGAAAGCATGAATTCAATAGGTCCTGGCATAACAAAATACTGTTTCTCAGGAGTGCCAAAGGCCCATTTTCCTCTTACTTTGTCCTAATTCGTGTTCCTGGAGGTATTCACAGATTAGAATAGTGTTCACAATAGTTGCACGTGGCATCGTGTCAGTTTCTATTCCTGTGTAACAAACCACACCGAAACTTGGCGACTTAAAACAACAATTTATTTGCTCATAATTCTAGACTGGGCTCAGCTGGGCAATTTTTTTGCGGATCTCCTTTGGGGTCACTTATGCAGCTGCAATCAACCAGCAGTTCACCTGGAACAGGATGGCCCCAGATGGTTTTGTTCACGTGTTTGACAGTTATGCTGGCTGTTGGCTGGGATGCTTCAGTTCTCCAAATGGCCTTTCATCCTCTTTGCTAGACTGGGCTTTTAAGATAATGGCAAAGCCTCAGCACTTTGGGAGGCAGAGGCGGGAGGATTGCCTGAGCCCAGGGATTTGAGACCAGCCTGGGAAACTTGGCAAGATCTCATTTGTACAATAAGTCAAGAAAAATTAGTCAAGTGTGGTGGCACGTGCTTGTGGTTCCAGCTGCTTGGAAGGTTGAGGTGGAAGAATCACCTGAGCCCAGCAGGTCAGGGCTGAGGTTGACATGAGCATGCTACTGCTCTCTAACCTGGGCAACAGTGAGACTCTGAAACAAAACAAAACAAAACAAAAACGAATAATGGCAGAAATGTATCAAGAGGGCAGAAGCAAAAGTTACAAAAGTTTTTTTTTTTGAGTCAGAGTCACACTCTGTCACCCAGGCTGGAGTGCAATGGAACACTCACCATGGCCACTGCAGCCTCAACCTGCTAGGCTCAGGCGATCCTTTCACGTCAGCCTTCCAAGCAGCTGGGACTACAGGCATGTGCCACCATGCTCAGCTATTTTTATTTATTTATTTATTGTTTTTTGTTCATTTGTTTGTTTGTTTGAGTTGGCGTCTCAATCTATTGCCCAGACTCGAGTGCAGTGGCATGCTCATAGCCACCGCAGCCTCGACCTGCTGGGCTTAGGCAATCCTTCCGCCTCAGCCTTTCAAGTAGCTGGAACCATAGGCATGGGCCACCATTCTTGGCTAATTTTTTATTTGTTGTAGAGATAAGGTCTCGACAAGTTGCCCAGGAGTTGTCTTGAACTCCTGTGCTCAGGCAATCCTCTTGCCTCCACCTCCCAAAGTGCTGGAATTACAGGCGTGAGCCACCATGTCCAGCTGCTACAAGACTTCTTAAGGCCTAGCCTTGAGAATTGCAGTGTTACTTCTGTCTCTTGCTTTGGAGCAAAGAAAGCCTTAAGAGAAGCCAGATCCAGGGGTTGGAAGGATATAGACTCTATCTCTTGATGAGAGGCATGGCAAAAATTGGATTGCAAAGGGACTGGATGCAGAAGGTGTGATGTGTTGGGGACTATTATATAGCAAGATACCACAAAATCTTAGGAACATTTTGTCAGGCTAAAGAATTCATATTTTTCTTACATTCATATACATGTAGATGCAGTTGTAAGATATTTGAAATGTGATACAGATTCTTTGCTTTGCTTATTATGTGGAAATTAAAACCCAGAATTATGGAGTTTTATAGTAATATTGAATAAGAGTTGTAATGAGAAAGTGAAAAGCAAAAAACATCCAACCGCCGGGCTCGGTGGCTCAGCCTGTAATCCCGCGCCTTTGGGAGGCTGAGGTGAGTGGATTGCCTGAACCTGCGGGTTCCAGACCTGCCTGGGCAGCGAGACCTCATCTCTACAATAAATCAAAAATTAGCTGGGCATGGTAGCACATGCCTGTAGTTCCAGCTACTTGGAAGGCTGAGGCGGAAGGATTACCAGAGCCCAGCAGGTCGAGGCTGCGGTGGCCGGGAGCGGCCACTGCACTCCAGTCTGGGCGACAGAGTGAGACTCCAACTCAAAAAAAAAAAAATCCAACCTATTCAGTTTTATTTATATAATTTGATTTCTAAATTTTATTATTAATTAATTTTTTTTTTGGAGTCTCACTCCGTTGCCCAGACTGGAGTGCAGTGGCACACCCCCGGCCACCACAGCCTCTACCTGCTGGGCTCCGGCGATCCTTCCGCCTCAGCCTTCCGAGTAGCTGGAACTATAGGCGCATGCTACTACGCCCGGCTGATTTTTTTTTTTTTTTTTGATTTATTGTAGAGATGAGGTCTCGTCAAGTTGCCCAGGTGAGTCCCGAACCCTCGGGCTCAGGTAATCCACTCACCTCGGCCTCCCAAAGCGCTGGAATTACAGGCTGAGCTACCAAGCCTGGCCTAATTAAATTTTTTATTTTGCTTTGCAATATTAATAATTCTGAATGTTTTTAAAAATAACGTTATTTTATAAACTCAGATCATTGGGAATAAGCACAAGTAAGTTGGGATTGATTTAGAAAATATGACAGTGGAGCTCAGAAAAGAACAAAATCAAAAAAAGAAAAAGTATTTAGAAGGGCAGTCTGCTTAAATTTTTTTTTTTTTTTTTGAGTTGGAGTCTCACTCCGTCGCCCAGACTGGAGTGCAGTGGCCGCTCCCGGCCACCGCAGCCTCGACCTGCTGGGCTCCGGCGATCCTTCCGCCTCAGCCTTCCGAGTAGCTGGAACTACAGGCGTGCGCTCCCACGCTCTGCTAATTTTTGATTTATTGTAGAGATGAGGTCTCGCCAAGTTTCCCAGGTGGGTCTTGAACCGGGGGGCTCAGGCAATCCACCCACCTCGGCCTCCCAAAGCACTGGGATTACAGGCTGAGCCACTGAGCCCGGCTTACTTAAATTTGTAAAAACAGAAAACACTAGAAATGAACAATCTTCTATTGAGAAAGTTTCTCATAAAATCTATGGCTGGCCGGGCCTGGTGGCTCTGCCTGCAATTCCAGCACTTTGAGAGGCTGAGGCAAGTGGATTGCCTAAGACTGTGGGTTCAAGACCAGCCTGGGCAACCTGGCAAGACCTCGTCTCTGCAATAAAATAAAAAATAGCTGGTGTAGTAGTGCGCGTCTGTAGTCCTGGCTACTCGGAAGGCTGAGGCGGATGGGTCACTGGAGCCCAGAAGGTGGACGCTGGAGTGGCTGTGAGCGTGCGTGCTACTGCACTCCAGCTTGGGCGAAGGAGTGAGACTCCGACTCAAAAAAAAAAAAAAATCTGTGACCATAGAACATCACAAATTCTTTTTTTTTTTGGATGAGGTTTTAATAACTGGCAAACTGTGAAAATAAGCAAGAAAATTATTCTCATCAAATTCATGACTTGAGCAGGTTGAATGCAATCCCTGCAACTTCTTGTTTTTTACTAAATGAGGATCTAATTACAGATTCAAAGAGTAAGAATGCATGTGGCCTCTGCACTTGCAAGCTTTAGGGGCAGTGAAATGGTGTCAATCAGCTCTTTCTCCCCATAGTTTGTTTTCAGGTTAGGCAGAAGAGGGTGGAGTTGTTTTGGAAAGCCTGGGCCTTGTCAGATTCTTTAGAAGGGATGGGTCTCCTGGGACACTCTGGGCCCCTAGAGGGACTGGGGAAAGAACCACAGACAGAGCTCAAACCCAATAGCTTCTCTGAGTCATGCCAGAGCAGACACTAGGTCCTAGTGGCCCCGTTTCAGCTGCTTCTGCCCCCACCCCTGCACCCTTGGAGTCATAGGGCCTCTGCTCACCCATCAGCCTGAGTAGGTGCAGGCTATTGGGGTCACTTCTGGAAATGAAGGCAGCTGCTTTTCTGTTTGTTTTTCCCTCCCAGCATGTACTCTGTTTACCTACAGAACCACCACAAAGTGACAGTCTTGTCAGACCTGCTGCCATTCAGCAGTTGCCGCAAGTCACCCAATGTAGTGTGTGAGTATCATTGCAATGGGAGGGAGGGAGACACTGCAGCATTCCATGGGCCAGGTGATGGAGGCCTCAGAGAAGGGAAGTCATTTCTTTTTTTTCTTTTTTTTTGAGTTGGAGTCTCACTCTGTCGCCCAGACTGGGGTGCAGTGGCTGCTCCCGGCCACTGCAGCCTTGACCTGCTGGGCTCTGGCGATCCTTCCACCTCAGCCTTCCAAGTAGCTGCAACTACAGGCGCGCACTATCACGCTCGGCTGATTTTTTGATTTATTGGAGAAATGAGGTCTCGCCAGGTTGCCCAGGCGGGTCTCGAACCCGTGGGCTCAGGCAGTTCACTCACCTCAGCTTCCCAAAGCGCGGGATTACAGGCTGAGCCACTGAGTCTGGCTGCAGCTTACATTTTTGGGGGGAAATAAATATGCAAGTAATATATAGTGATAAGTAGTAAGTGCTACAGAGAAAAACAGGGTAAGGTGTATGTGTGTGTGTGTGTGTGTGTGTGTGTGTGTGTGTTGATTGTGATGGTGGTGGTGGTAGGTCGTTGCTGTTTTACATAGGGTCATGTGGGAGGCCAGAATATGCCACCCCAACATATGAAGGATTGTTGAGCTGAAGCCAATTAAGAAGGAGATGCAGAAAGTCGACCTCTCTCTTTTTGCCTAAAAGCAGGACAAAGATTTATAAAAACAAAAGGTATCCTTCCCCCTTCTTCTAGGTAGAACAAAGACTAATACTGAAGACAACTTTGGAGGTTTCTGGTCTCCAAAGCGACGGTACCAGAGGAATCTACATTAACAAGCTTTACTAGCTAGTCTGTATCTGCCATTGACTTGTCTTCCCACAGGCTGCTGTCCCTGGAGATTCAAATCTTCCTTTGTCTTGTCACTTCTCTAAATATTTACTGTTCTTTGTTGATTCTGCCATATAAGCTAGAATTCAAAGCCCTCTTTCTGAGAACTTCATTCCCTGGGTATTTCCCATGTATATATTGTTGTACCCGAATCCTGAATCCGAGAGACCACCAAAGAGCCAGCTCCAATGCAAATCACACAAGGGTCTTTATTCAGGCTCGAGTCTGGGCTCACATCCGTAACCAGCGCAGTGGTACAGGAACGAGAGCCCCGACCCAGCGCAGCAAGCAGCTTATATACACAGTTACAAGGGAGGGGAAAGAACTTTAAACTTGTTCGCACATGATTGGGTAATTTCTCCTACTGGGTATGGGGGCGTTTGGGATTGGTTGGTTTGTATGGTCGCAGGTCACGGCTGACCGCGGCTGACCATCAACCGTCAGGCAGGCTGGGTGGAACCGGTTGGGACATCTGGAATGTGAGATTACCAGGGGAGTGGAGCAGGAAATGGGGCCAGAGGGTCTGCACCATGACTCCGTGGTTTGTGGTTTGGTATGTGAACTTGTTTACCAAAAGTATACTACTGGGCTTGGGTGGGAAAGCAAGCATACATCTGAGTTTTAAAAACAAGTTTCAATATACATTCAAAATAAGCTTCAACCTACACTTAAAACAAGTTTTATCATACAATTATGAACTAGGTGGCCCTTGAGCTCCTCATTTCCCCCTCTCAAAGGAACCTGAAAAAGGGACCCAATCATGGGTCTATACAAGTGTTCTGAGTGTGGGAGCCTACTGGCTGGTACTGCTTTCTGAGCACCATAAGTTGTACGGTGCTGATCTGGTCCTTGACAAAGGCTACAAGTTTGTTAACAATGCATGGCCCAAAGGTGAGAAGGAGTAGCAAAATGATTAGGGGGCCAGCTAAGGTGGATACTGGAGTAATTAGCCAGGGGGAGTGGTGAAACCAGGTTTCGAACCAACTTTGTTGTTGTTCTCGTTTTTTTTTCCATTTAGCCAATCCTTCCCTTACTTTGGCCATGGACTCCTTGACAACGCCCGAGTGGTCTGTGTAGAAACAACATTCCTCCCCCAGAGCGGCACATGTTCCACTCTGCTGTAGGAATAATAAGTCTAGCCCTCTACGGTTCTGTAGGACTACCTCGGATAGGGAGGTTAGGGATTCCTGGAGATGGGAGATGGAGGCTTCAATTCTTTCAATGTCTAGGTCTATGGCCGCCCTAAGGCTATTATATTGGTGGCTCTGTGTGGCTAGGGAGGCAATACCTGTCCCTGCTCCTGTTAGTCCGAGCCCAAAGAGGACCGCCAGGGAAATGGAGGTGATCGGTTCTCTTTTATTTCTCCAGTGGGCTTCTGTGCTGAACCACCGGAGTATGTCTTCATCAGAGTGGTAGAGAATTTTTGGAAGTAATTGGACTAGCACGCAGAAGCCTTGTTGGGTCTGATTTAGGACCTGCCCGTGGAAGCAAGGGGTTAAGCCTGTAGAACAGGCCCACCAGCTACTTTCAGGTGGCAGGTGGTAATCTAGGCTAGATGCAGGTAGCGTAATGTTGCATAGGGACTGCAACTCTGGTGCGGGGCGGCCTATGCATAATCCTTGGCCTGTTACCGACTGGAGGGTGAGTCCCTGGGTTGCTGGCTACCATCTACAAGAATTGAAATCATGCTTGGTTGTATAGTTTCCCATTACTGCAATTCCTTCATAATAGGGGGGCTGGATGTTATAACATAACCAGCATGATTGAGTGAATTCTGGTTTGGTTGCGTTAAGAAACAGGTAGGCTTGATTTAGCAAGTGCCAGAGAGGATGTTGGTACAGTACCGGTGGGGGGTGGGGTGGAGTCAGAGATAAGTATATTGGCCCCTATGGAGTCGAGGACAACTGTAGTGGCTTCAGAATCTGTATAAGCAGTAGCTAAGGGGGTGGACGCGGTGGTCCGGGGCCTGAGGTTTGGTATAACTGGTCTATGTTTAGGTGCTAGAGCTGGATTTGGTCCCATGCTGAGGGTTTTTTGACTGGGTGTTTGAGAGGTTACTCTAATCATAAAGGAACTTCCGGGATCCGTATACCCTGCGCGCTGCGGGTTGTACAATCTGAGTCCCCACGTTTTTCCTATTTCCAGCCTTGAGCTTTTCTTCCCTTTTCGGTAAAGCTTATAGTTACGGGGTTGCAGCGCTGCCCCTGGGTAGGATTTCATCTTTGATGGATGTTGGGGGTACCTTCCCTCTGTACCTTTATCAAATCATTGGACTTAGCAGGGCTCCAATTTATGAACCCCGTGGAGATGCAGGACCAGCCGGGGCAATAGTACTCAGTGACATCTCTACAGTTCTTATCTTTGTCATGCCCCGGGCACTCATAAAAGTACCAGTACCAGCCGGGCTCGGTGGCTCAGCCTGTAATCCCGCGCCTTTGGGAGGCTGAGGTGAGTGGATTGCCTGAGCCCGCGGTTCGAGACCTGCCTGGGCAGCGAGACCTCATCTCTACAATAAATCAAAAAAATCAGCCGGGCGTGGTAGCGCACGCCTGTAATTCTGGCTACTCGGAAGGCTGAGGTGGAAGGATCACCGGAGCCCAGTAGGTCGAGGCTGCAGTGGCCGGGAGCGGCCACTGCACTCCAGTCTGGTGACAGAGTGAGACTCCAACTAAAAAAAAAAAAAGAAAAAAGGAAACAAAATTACTCTTAGTTTCATTGATTTTTAAGTAGTTTTCTATTCTTTATTTTGTTTATTTTCGAGTGAGACTCCAACTCAAAAAAAAAAAGTATCAGTACCTTCCATCAGTGCCTCCATGGGTTAATTTCCATTGTATGGCGGCAGTATGGTAGAACTGTGTTAAGTCCCCTGTCATGGTTGGGGACCATGTATTGGGCGGGCTACTTTTGAAGCTTGCCAGATGATGTCGTTAGTGGAGAGGTCTATAACCTGCCATGTTAGATTTTGGGGCTGGTGTGGGTTTGGGTTGGCTATGACACTACATAGAAAACACGATATACATAATATTAGCAATTATGGGGGTAAGTGAGAGCGGTGCAATCTTAGCTTTAGGGGATTGTCTGGCACGCTTTTCCAGTCTGGTACATAGTCTTCAAACCCAGCAAAGGGGTCTGCCGGCCAGGCTTGGGTGTAGTGGACCCATGGGATGATTCCGTCCACTTTGAGTGCAGTGGGCGTGGTCAGGATTACGACATAGGGTCCTTTCCAATGTGGCTGGAGCATCTGGTGTTGATGTCTACGGACGTACGCCCAGTCACCTGGGTGGTAGCGGTGTGTTCCGGGGGTGGCCCAGTTTCACAGAGGGCCTTTAATGCAGGCCACACCCGCTCATGTGCTTTTTGCAGTGCTTGCAAGGAAAAAAGGAGTTGTTGGTCATCAAATTCACCAAGTACTTCAGGTTTTAAATTTGGAACAATAGGTGGGGGAATGCCAAACATGATTTCAAAGGGCATGAGGCCCATTTTATAGGGAGAATTGCACACCCTATTAAGGGCGAAGGGGAGGAGAGCCACCCAGTCCCTGCCAGTCTCCAGGGTTAATTTAGTTAAGGTCTCTTTTAACGTTCTATTCTTGCGTTCTACCTGTCCTGAACTTTGGGGCCTGTATGTACAGCGTAACTTCCAATTTGCCCCAAGAACCTGAGCTATTCCCTGTGTTACCTTAGAAACAAAACCTGGTCCATTGTCTGACCCTATTCGAATGGGGAAACCATACCTTGGCATAATGTCCTCCAGGAGTTTCTTTACCACTATTGGTGCTGTTTCATGTTTTGTAGGAAATACTTCAGTCCAGCCTGAAAAAGTGTCTATAAACACCAGTAAATACTTGTAACCATATTTTCCGGTTTTATCTCAGTGAAGTCTACCTCCCAGTAAGCTCCTGGTCGGTTACCTTGGAGTCTGGTTCCCGGGTTGGATTTGTGTGAAGAGGCATTTGTTACTTGACAAGCGTAGCACTTGGCCACGATCTGTTCAATTTTAGAGTGCGAGTCTTTGATGGTTATTTTAGCATGTCGTATCAAGTCTCCCAATTTTTTTGTTCCCGTATGAGTACTTCTGTGTTTTTATGAGGAACTGTTGTCCTAATTTTTCTGGTAAGCTTACACTGCAGTTCACTGCCCATCACCAGCTGTGCAAGTATTGTACCATAGGTTGGCGTTTGATCCAATTTAAGTCTTCTTCTGTGTATTTGGGGTCATCTGGTGCTGGAGTCCAGCTCCAGCCGGATTCAGGGTACCCCAAGGTGGAGACGGCATTGGCAATTGGGGGGAAGAAGAGAGAAAGAAAGAGACTGGACCCCAGTCTAGTGCAGAAGCGAATGAATGTTATTGGGAATCACAACGGGTCTTTTATACACAAAGTCAGTTGTGGGAGGGGCGTCCCCCACCCACCAGAAACCTTAATCCATGAAAACTTAATCAATGATTGCCTTTAAACCCTTTTCATATGATAATCTTAAAATCCTATAACAAAGGATAACCTAATCTGTGACTGACATATTCTATAAACCTTTTTCATCCTAAGCTGATTGATTTATGCCAAGTTAAACAATTCTATAGAAGCTTACATATTTACTTTACAAACGAAAGTGGCCCATCCCAGAATGTTTGGAATGTGGCCCAGTCCAAAGTTCACAGTGGGCTACCTGCAAGTAACCCTGCCGCATTCTTTCAACAAAATGGCTGTCTTCTAAAACTATATTCTACAATTTACTCCTTTAATAAATCCTAAGATCATGACCCAGAAGCCTGTGACCAATACTAAGGCTCTTAGATGTGACACGAGTTTGAATGATAAGTTGTGTGAAAGCCAAAACTGCAGTTTGTGGAAGAATGGGAGCAATGAGCTTCTAAAGTTAGCTTGTGTTCGTCCCGGTCTCAGAGTTTTTATGTTTTGAGCTCACAGGAGCTTAATCTGGTTAGTGCTGAGTAGAAAGGGGGAGGAAATGGGGTCAATAGCTCCCGAACGCATCCTAGTGGTCTCGGGGTCAACAGCCCTTCCTGATCCCTAACACTCAGTGGGCCTCCGTGGCTAGCTCCCAACAATCTGGCAACTCTGGTGCCCTGGGTCTGGTAGCATAGTTACTAGGACATGATTTACAGACATAGCTGCCTCCTTTTTTGCTTTTAGGTCAGCCAAGCGGTTTCCCCTGGCTACCGCCGTGTCCACTGTCTGGTGTCCCGGATGATGGAGGATGGCTAATGCCTTAGGTAGCCAGAGGGCTTGTAGCAGCTCGAGGATTTCAGCTTTGTTTTTGACAGTTTTTCCTTCTGCCGTTAGGAGCCCCCTTTCTCTGTAAATGGCTCCATGTACATGAGTCATGGCAAACACATACCTGCTGTCCGTATAAATGTTTACCCGTTTGTCAGCTCCCATAGTCAGCGCTTTGGTTAGCGTGATTAACTCAGCCTGTTGGGCAGAGGTTCCGGCCACTAATAGTTCTGACCAGACAGTTTCAGTCTCCTTGGTAACAGCTGCCCCCGCATACCTTGTTCCATTCCGGATGAAGCTACTGCCATCCATGTACCAGGTGTTATCCACATCAGGCAAGGGCTGATCCTGAAGGTCGGCTCTCACCCCAGGCACTTGGGCCAGGATTTCTTGACAGTCGTGGAGGGGGGGCCTCCCAGTCTGGCTTGGGGAGCAGCTTGGCTGGATTCAAGGAGGTGGGGGTCTGGAACAGAATTCTATCAGGATCTAGGAGCAAGCCATGGTAGTGAGTCAAGCGGGCATTACTTATCCATTGATCTGGTGGCTGTCTGTGCACCCCCTCTATGGCATGGGGTGTACTGACATACAGTTCTTGACCCATGGTTATTTTGTCAGCATCCTTGACCATAGTGGTGACTGCCACAATGATTTTCAAACATGGGGGCCATCCAGCTGCTACAGGATCTAATTTCTTTGAAAGGTATGCTATGGGCTTTTTCCAGGGGCCTCGTTGTTGTAGCAGGACCCCCTTTGCGACCCCTTTCAGTTCATCCACATATAGATGAAATGGCTTTGTTAAATCAGGAAACCCCAAAGGGGCCGGGGGAAGAGTAACGCTTGTTTGAGGTTATTAAAAGATTGGTTCATGGCCTCCATCCAAACAAAGTCTTGCTTATTTTTAGTGGCTTCATATAGTGGTCTAGCCAACTCAGTGAACCCTGGAATCCACAAGCGGCAGAACTCCGCTGAACCCAGGAATTTGCGTACCTGGCGGACATTTTGTGGTGGTGAAATTCTTAGAACAGTTTCCTTTCTAGCGTCTGTTAGCCATCTCTGCCCATCTTTTATTTTGTATCCCAGATAGCTCACCTCCGTTCTGCAGATTTGTGCCTTTTTTGCCGAGGCGCGGTACCCCAGGGTGCCCAGAGTTTGTAACAAGTCCTTGGTGCCTTGCAGACACACGTCTCGGTCCTCTGCTGCCAGCAGGATATCATCTACATACTGTAACAGAGTCAGGTTGGGGTTCTTTGTACGAAACTCACCCAAATCCTCCTGCAGTGCCTCGTTGAAAATGGTGGGTGAATTATTGAATCCTTGAGGCAGTCGTGTCCAGGTGAGCTGGCCGTTGATACCCTTTTCTGAATCCGTCCATTCGAAGGCAAAGATGTCCTGGCTTTTTGGGGCCAAGGGCAAACTGAAAAAGGTTTCCTTTAAATCCAGCACAGTATACCATGTCCTGGTTGGAGGCAGAGAGGTGAGGAGGGTTGTAGGGGTTTGGGACCGTAGGGTGTATGTCCATTACTCACCAGTTTACCTCTTGTAAATCCTGAACCGGCCTATATTCACCTGAGTTTGGTTTTTGCACTGGCAGCAGGGGAGTGTTCCAGGCTGACTGACAGGGTCGCAGCACCCCCGCACTTAATAACTGCTGGATGTGAGGGGCTATACCTTCCTGTGCAGTCAGGGGCAGTGGGTACTGCCGCACCCTGACCAGATCAGCTCCCGGTTTCAGTTCTATGAACATTGCCAGCCGGTGCTTCGCTAGTCCCATTCCCCCTGTCTCTGCCCATGCTTGGGGAAAACTCTGTAGTCAGCAGTTTATATCATCCATTGGTGGTAGTGACCTTTGGAGGAGATGATACTCATCCTCCAGGCTTATAGTGAGCACCTGGATAGGATGTCCATTTTTGTTTAAAATCTTTGTCCCCTCTAGGTGAAAGCTGATTTGAGCTCCCATTTTGGTGAGTAAGTCTCGGCCTAACAGGGGGTATGGGCACTCAGGTGTTGGGAGCCAGCCATGGAGGCCCACTGAGCCTTAGGGATCAGGAAAGGCCACTGACCCCGAGACCACTAGGATGTGTTTGGGAGCTATTTGACCCCATTTCCTCCCCCCTTTCTACTCAGCACTAACCAGATTAAGCTCCTGTGAGCTCAAAACATAAAAACTCTGAGACCGGGACGAACACAAGCTAACTTTAGAAGCTCATTGCTCCCATTCTTCCACAAACTGCAGTTTTGGCTTTCACACAACTTATCACTCAAACTCGTGTCACATCTAAGAGCCTTAGTATTGGTCACAGGCTTCTGGGTCATGATCTTAGGATTTATTGAAGGAGTAAATTGTAGAATATAGTTTTAGAAGACAGCCATTTTGTTGAAAGAATGCGGCAGGGTTACTTGCAGGTAGCCCACTGTGAACTTTGGACTGGGCCACATTCCAAACATTCTGGGATGGGCCACTTTCGTTTGTAAAGTAAATACGTAAGCTTCTATAGAATTGTTTAACTTGGCATAAATCAATCAGCTTAGGATGAAAAAGGTTTATAGAATATGTCAGTCACAGATTAGGTTATCCTTTGTTATAGGATTTTAAGATTATCATATGAAAAGGGTTTAAAGGCAATCATTGATTAAGTTTTCATGGATTAAGGTTTCTGGTGGGTGGGGGACGCCCCTCCCACATCTGACTTTGTGTATAAAAGACCCATTGTGATTCCCAATGACACACATGACTTCTGCACTAGACTGGGGTCCAGTCTCTTTCTCTCTCTCTCTTTCTCTCTTTCTTCTTACCCTCAATTGCTGACACCGTCTCCACCTTTGGGGTACCCTGAACCCGGCTGGAGCTGGTCTCCGGCACTCAGGGATGACTATAAAGGAGTGAGACACTTGGCCCATGCCAAGGTCCACTGTCCTTTGGGTGGTCCATGGATACGGTTTAGTGCCCGTGGCCCCCTGCATCCACGAAATCTTGTTTGATACCCTTCCATGTGGTTGTAGTAGGACAGAGTGCTGTGCCTCTGTGTCCACATGGAATTGCATTGGCTGCCCTTCCACCTTAAGAATTACCCTGGGCTCGGGGAGGGGCCCCGAACCCCCACCCCCCCTAGTCCTCAGGGTATAGGTTTTTCCCCAGGTTTAGGATGTGTAGCTTATCTCCTGGATCCCTGGGATTAGGGATCAGTCTTTCACCCAATGACCCTCTTCTTTGCAATATGCACACTGGCTTCTGTTTAAGTTGTGGCGTCCCTTCTGACAACTGCCCTCTTTACCTGGTTCCGCAGCCAGTTTTTTGAGGCATCTCTGTTTCTCCTGGGGGTCATTGGTGGTGGTGGCTAGCAGGATTTTGGCTAAGTTGGGAGTCTGGTGGTTGTTTATTCTGGTCTGCTGGTCCTCTGGGCTTTCTCGGCTGTTGTATACTTTTTCAGCCACTATTAGTAAGTCCTGAAGGCTTTTCTCTCCTAACCTCTCTACCCTCTGCAACTTTCTTTTAATATCTGGGGCAGCTTGATTGACAAAAGCCATTATAACGGCTGCCCTAGTCTCCAGTGCTTCTGGATTCATAGGAGTGTACCGCCTGAAGGCCTCCGTAATTCTCTCCAGAAAAGCAGCCAGATTCTCATCCTTATCCTGCCTAACATCATATACTCTGGCCAAACTAGTGGGCTTGCGTGCCACAGCCCTGAGACCCGCCATTAGAGTCTGGTGATAGACCCGGAGCCTCTCCTTACCTTCTGCCATATTAAAGTCCCACGCAGGGCGGGACAGGGGAAAGGCTGCATTGATGAAATCTGGATTCTGGGTCGGTTGTCTATCTTCCCCCAGAACCAATTTCCGGGCTTCCATCTGAATGCGTTCTCTTTACTCTATGGTGAAGAGAACCTTTAAAAGCATTTGGCAGTCATCCCACGTGGGCTGGTGGGTAAAGAGAATGCTTTCTAACAAGTCAGCTAAATCTTTGGGATTATCAGAAAATTTGGCAGTTTGGGTTTTCCAGTTGTACAACTCAGAGGTGGAGAATGGCCAATAGTGCAGGGGCTGTTCTCCAGTTTCATCCGGAGGCCCCATTGCATGGAGGCGGAGCACAGTGGAGTCGGCGGGTCCCATATTTGGGTCTGGGGCTGCCCGATTGGCGCGTCCCCGTGTTCCTGCTGCCGGTCCGTGTGGGGGCTCCTCTGCCTGTGGAACAGGGGCCCGGCCCCCAACGGCGCCCTCTCTAGGCTCCGGGGGAGCCGAAGGGATATCATGATAGGGAGGAGGGAAAAGTAAATCCTCAGGCTCTGCATCCTGCAGGACTGGGTAAAGAGGGGTTTTAGACCCTTGGGTTTCCATGGGCCTGCCGGGCTTTGTCTCCTGTGAGGCCAGGATTCTGAGCATTGGCCCTGTTTGAGGTGGAATAAAAGATTTGGCCCATGGGGGGGGTTATTAATTACATCCTGCCATACGAGGATGTAAGGCACCTGATCTGGGTGGCCATGACGTCCATCCTGGAAGATAACATGCTTAACCTGCAAAACAAGACTTAGTGAGAAAGTGCCCTCTGGCAGTAATCCTACATTGAAGGACAGCCATTCAGACGTGCAGAGGGTTTGAAACTTTTTCCTGTGGATGGTTACACTCAGATTATGAGCCCTTTCTTTTACGTCTGAAAAGTGGTCAGTCATCAGGGTTAGAGGGGTGGTCAGCGTCTGTCCCATGTTTTCTGTCCACAGTAACACAACCACAAACACAACAGACAAAACGAAGCTACCAACATAAAAGTGTGGTTTTCCGCGGCCGTGGAGACAAAAGTAAAACTGAGCTAAGGGTAAGTCCATGCCCCTAGGTGACTGACTTTCCTCACAGATGAGGACTTTGTCCTCCAGACGGGGCCATGGGATGTCTCCCACGAGCCCTGGTCGACGGCCTGCCAGCGCGTCTGCTTAAGCCATTGCCAACCTGGATACAGAGTGGAATTCCTACAGATAATACAGATGCGCGCTGATAGAGGAATGAGTGCACTCACCTGCTGGCACTGGGACCCTCTGGGCTGGGGGCATCCTGGGCGGGGGAGGTCTCTGGAATCCCGGATGAGCCCCCAAATATTGTACCCGAATCCTGAATCTGAGAGACCACCAAAGAGCCAGCTCCAATGTGAATCACACAAGGGTCTTTATTCAGGCTTGAGTCTGGGCTCACATCCGTAACCGGCACAGCGGTACAGGAATGAGATCCCCGACCCAGCACAGCAAGCAACTTATATACACAGTTACAAGGGAGGGGAAAGAACTTTAAACCTGTTTGCACATGATTGGGTAATTTCTCCTACTGGGTATGGGGGCGTTTGGGATTGGTTGGTTTGTATGGTCGCAGGTCACGGCTGACCGCGGCTGACCATCAACGGTCAGGCAGGCTGGGTGGAACCGGTTGGGACATCTGGAATGTGAGATTACCAGGGGAGTGGAGCAGGAAATGGGGCCAGAGGGTCTGCACCATGACTCCGTGGTTTGTGGTTTGGTATGTGAACTTGTTTACCAAAAGTATACTACTGGGCTTGGGTGGGAAAGCAAGCATACATCTGAGTTTTAAAAACAAGTTTCAATATACATTCAAAATAAGCTTCAACCTACACTTAAAACAAGTTTTATCATACAATTATGAACTAGGTGGCCCTTGAGCTCCTCATATATGAAATATACATGTAAATAAACTTCTATTTGTGATCAGGCACGGTGCTTCAGCCTGTAATCCCAGTAGTTTGGGAGGCTGAGGTGAGAGGATTGCCTGAGCCCAGGGGTTTGAGACCAGCCTGGGCAACTCGGTGAGACCTCATCTCTACAATAAATCACAAAAATTAGCCAGATGTGGTGGTGTGCATCAGTAGTTACAGCTACTTGGAAGGCTGAGGCGGAAGGATTGCCTAAGCCCAGCAGGTCGAGGCTGCGGTAGCCATCAGCATGCCGCTGCACTCCAGCCTGGGAGACAAGAGTGAGACTCCAACTCAAACCCCCCCAAACTTTTGTTTTTCTTGTAACCTGTCTTTTGTGACCCAGGTCCATTCCAACTAAAAATCTATGAGGGTTTAAAAAAAATTATTTTTCTTCCCCAACACTGGTCAGTCAAGGGATTGCCAAGGTCTGAAGACAGTGAGGGAGTGAGCCGTGCATATATCTGGAGTTGAACATTCAAAGCAGAGAGAACACCCCATGTGAAGCAGGGGAGTACTTAGTATGAAGATAAAACAGTTCCTATGGTTGAAACTGAGTGAATATATCTTGGAGGATGTTCTGTATCATGAGAACTTTCTCATTCTTTTTAAAGTCTGCATCTAATTCCAGTGTATGTATGCACCATGGTTGAAAGAAGCAGTCTCCTACTGATGAACATGTGGGAGACTTCTGTTCTCTTGTGATTGCAAACAATATTGCAATGAATAACCAACCTTATCAGGTAACTCTTTGCACATGTGCAAGTTATCTGCAGAATTAATTCCCAGAAGTGGAATTGCTAGGTCAAAGGTATGTATTCTTGTATATTTTATAGATTTTCTCAAACTGTAACCATCAAGGAAGTTATACTATTTTTGCTCTGCTGCCGCCTATATATTGATTTTTTATTCATTAAGCAAATATGTATTGAGTGGGCCAGGTACTAGTCTAAGTGCTGAGAATTGAGAACTGGAGCAGAAACCACAACTTGTCAGACATATTCTGACTCACAAAACAGATCAGTTGTTCCAGACCAAGCTATGACGTGCTTCATACGCTGTCTAAACTCAGCACTTGGCTGGGCGCAGTGGCTCACTCCTGTAATCCCAGCACTTTAGGAGGCAGAGGTGAGAGGACTGCCTGTGTCCAGGGGTTTGAGACCAGCCTGGGCAACTTGGCAAGATCTGGTATTAGCTGGGCATGGTGGTACATGCCTGTGGTTCCGGCTACTTGGAAGGCTGAGGTGGAAGGATCTCCTGAACCCAGCAAGTTGAGGCTGTGTGGCCATAAGCGTGCCACTGCCCTCCAGCCTGGGTGACAGTGAGACTCCGACTCAAAAACAAAACTAAACAAAAAACTCAGCACTTAACACCAGTTTGTTCGGATCTATGATCCTAAGATAAGACCATTGCCAATTTCATTAATTCTCTAGTTTACAAAATCTAACAAATCCTTTGGGGGAGCACCCTCTAAATAACATCTAAGACAAAATGTGCCTAACAATGAAGATAATGTTTCTTAGGCTAGTGCAGTAGGGAGTGTGCTCACTAATGAGGAAGATCCCAGAAAAATGAAAACAGACTTGCAGTTCTATAAAACAAGGGAGTCATTGAGGAAGGGTGAAACAGGCCTCATCTTGGATATGTCAGGATGAAATGGTTCTTTGCAGTAAACTTTTCTCTGAACATAAAAGGGTGGGGGATTTCTTAACCATTGAAAAAGTGCTGGCCGGGCTCAGTGGCTCAGCCTGTAATTCCAGTGCTTTGGGAGGCCAAGGTGAGTGGATTGCTTGAGTCCAAGGGTTCGAGACCTGCCTGGGCAACTTGGCGAGACCTCATCTCTACAATAAATCAAAAATTAGCCAGGCATGGTAGCACATGCCTGTAGTTCCAGCTACTTGGAAGGCTGAGGCGGAAGGATCGCTGGAGCCAAGCAGGTCGAGGCTGCAGTGGCCAGGAGTATGCCACTGCACTCCAGTCTGAGCAACGGAGTGAGACTCCAACTCAAAAAAAAAAAAGAAAAAGTGCTATCTTTGTATAGTCTTTTTTTTTTTTAAATAGCAGCTTGGTATATAATTGACATACTAAACAATTAATTCATTTAAAGTATACAATTAAATGGGTTTTGGCATATTTTGGTAGCTGTGCAACCATTACCATGATTAATTTTAGAACATCACCCCAAAAAGAAACCGTTTTCCCATTGCCCAGTATTAGGCAATCACAAATCTACTCTTGCCTCGATGTCTTTGCCTATTCTGGACATTTTATATGAATATATTCACCCATTATATAACCTTTTGTGACTGACTTCTTTCACTTAACATAATGTTTTCAAGATTCATCCATGTTTTTACTAATATTATTGCCCACTTAGAGGAAAATACCTTTCCTCCACCCTTTTAGTTTTAGGGTCTGGGGACCTGTGAATTAAACTAACAAAAGTCAGGTTAACAGGAGAAAAAGAAAACAAATTTTATTGATATTAATATTTTTTTATTTCATGGAGAATTCACAGAAAAGAATTGAAAAAAAATCCAAAGAGATTATTAGATCCAGGGGCTTATATACCATTTTTAACACAGAATGATAAATTATGGAGACATAACTAGGCTTCTAGGGGGTTAACTAGGAAATGCCAGGAAAACTAAGGGTAGATTAGGATTTTCTTTTTCTTTTTAGTTGGAGTCTCACTCTTGTCACCCAGGCTGGAGTGCAGTGGCATGCTCATGGCCAGTGCAGCCTCGACCTGCTGGTCTTAGGTGATCCTTCCACCTCAGCCTTCAAAGTAGCTGGAACTACAGGTGTACGCCACCACGCCCGGCAAGGTTTTGTAATTTATTGTAGAGACAAGGTCTCACCAAGTTGCCCAGGCTGGTCTCAAACCCCGGGGACTCAAGCAATCCTCTCACCTTGGCCTCCAAAGTGCTGGGATTACAGGCTGAGCCACTCCGCCTGGCCAGGATTTTCTTTACTGCAGACCTACTTAGTGCTATCTTAGTTTCTCTGGTGATAACATTTGTTTTCATTCTTCTTTTCCTGGTGTGGAGATGGGGCACCTTTACAAATGAGAACTTTCTTTTTTTCTTTTTTGAGTTGGAGTCTCACTCGTCACCCGGACGAGTGCAGTGGCACGCTCCCAGCCACCGCAGCCTTGACCTGCTGGACTCAGGAGATCTTTCCGCCTCAGCCTTCCAAGTAGCCGGATCCTCTCACCTCGGCCTCCCAAAGTGCTGGGATTACAGTGGCATGATCACAACTTGCCACCGCCTTGACCTCCTAGGCTCAAGCAATCCTCCTGCCTCCGTCTCTTAAGTAGCTAGGGCTACACGGCCTGGCTAATTTTTCTACTTTTTTGTAAAGACAAGGTCTTGCTTTCTTGCTCAGGCTGACCTTGAACTCCTAACTTAAATGATCTTCCTGCCTTAGCTCCCCCCAGAAGTGCTAGGATTGTAGGCAGGAGCCACTACACTCAGCTCCCAAATGAAAATGTTCTTTGCAAAAAAGAACTGTGCGCTCTGATTTTGGCCAGATAGAAAGAAGGCAGAGAACTCATCCTGTGTCTGCTGTTTTTCAGTTGCCTTTAGCGCAAAATAATCCTACCAAAGTGGTGTATTTGGGTGGTATATTCTGATAACCCTGCATTTAGATATTTTTCACTTCCTTCTTTTTCTCTTCCTCCTTCTTTTTCCTTTTTGGACCAAGTGTGAAGTAAGGAAGAGTTATAAAAGTCCAAGTGGTAAAGTCTTCTTATTTTCTGGTTCTATAATTAATTTTTAGTTTTATTATGTTATGACTAGAGAATGTCTCTATTCCTTTTGCAATTTATTGAGATTTTACTAAATTCTTATTGAAGAATTATGTTATTTTTGGAGTTTATTGAAGTTTGTGTGACAATTACTATGGAGTCAATTAATTTTGAAAGTGTTCCACAGGTACTTAAAAATAAAATAAATTTTTAGTTTTCAGATTATAAATTTGATATATATAAAAAGAAGCTGTACTTGAAAAATTACATTATTTTGATCTACCTTATCATCATGGCCTAAAAGAGAGGTAAATCAATCTCTCTTACTGGTGTGTTTCTATTTCTCTTGTATTTTCTCCATTTTTTCTTTTCTTTTTTTTTTTTTGAGTTGGAGTCTCACTCTGTCACCCAGACTGGAGTACAGTGGCTGCTCCCGGCCACCGCAGCCTCGACCTGCTGGGCTCCAGCGATCCTTCCACCTCAGCCTTCTGAGTAGCCGGAATTACAGGTATGCGCTACCACGCCCGGCTGATTTTTTGATTTATTGTAGAGATGAGGTCTTGCTACCCAGGTGGGTCTCGAACCCGTGGGCTCAGGCAATCCACTCACCTCAGCCTCCCAAAGGCGCGGGATTACAGGCTGACCCACCGAGCCCGGCTCTAGTTTTATTAATGTTTGTTATTTGCCACTTAGATATTAACAAGAATTAATAAAAGCATCAATTTTGTGAATTTCACAAGCTTATTACCAAAGAACTGTTGTCTTGTTTAATTATTTTTTACCAGAATCCACCCAAGTCTACTATTAAGGTCTAATCTCTGCTAAACTTTTACACTTGCTTAGTAAAAACACATTTTCTCAGCCTTTTGTATTCAACCTTTATCATTTTTTTATTAGGGTTTACTTTGTGATCTAATATGTCTTCTAACAAACAGATGATTTTGACATAGTTATTCATGACAATTAGGTTTCAGTCTATTATCTTTGCTTTGTTATTGTGTTTTAGTTTTTAGTGATAATTTGAAAGGTTTTTTTTTTTTTTTTTTTTTTTTTTTTGAGTTAAGATCTCGTTCTCTCTTCCAGGCTAGAGTGCAGTGGTGTGATCACAGCTCACCGCAGCCTCGACCTCCTGAGCTCAGGTGATCTTTCCGTCTCAGCCTCTCGAGTAGCTAGGACTGCAGGTGGATGCTACCACACCCAGCTAGTTTTTTAGAATGTTTGTAGAGATGAAGTCTAGCTAAATTGCCTAGGCTGGTCTCGAACAACTCCTGGACTGAAGTAATTCTCTCACCCTGGCCTCCCAAAGTGCTGCGATTACAGGTGTGAGCTACTATACCCGGCCTGAAAGGTGTGTATTTTTGTCTTAGTAGCTACCTTTGTAATGTTGTTAAAAAAATAATTTTCAGAAAATGTTAAAGGCATAACTCTCATACAGATAGAAGAATGAACATGTGTTGAAGATTTTATTTTACTCCTTAATTAGGAAGGGTACCAGACAGATGTTATAACTGGTTCAAAGGAAAAAGTCAGAGGAACACAAATATAGATGGAATAAAGTGATTGAATTAAAAATAGAGGCAAACTGGTTTTTCCACAAGAGAATAAAGTCAAAGGAAACTACCAGATCATACAAAGTTTGGGTATCTATTCTTTACCTGCAATTTACAAAGAAATGCAAAATAGACAAGGAACAGGGCCAGAATGATGTAGTTTTTCACTGAAGTACAAATCTGCTTTCAACAGTCTTTTTTTTGAGCAAAAGTCTTACTCTTTTGCCCAGACTGGAGTGCAGTGGCATGCTCTCCATTTGGCCACGGCCACTGTAGCCTCTACTTGCTGGGCTCAGGTGATCCTTCCACCTCAGCCTTCCAAGTAGCTGGAACCACAGGCATGCACCACCATGCCCAACTAATTTCTTTATTTATTGTAGAGACGAGTTCTTGTCAAGTTGCCCAAGCTGGTCTCGAACCCCAGGACTAAGCCAATTCTCTTGCTTCAGTCTTCCAAAGTGCAGGGATTACAGGTGTGAGCCACTGCTCCTGGCTGCTTTCTGTAGTCTTAATATTAATTAAATAATAAACAATTAGTGGCAATACACTAAATCCTCTACTTCTTTCTTTCTTTTTTTCTGAGTTGGTGTCTCACTCTGTTGCCCAGGCTGGAGTGCAGTGGCACACTCACGGCCACCCCAGGGTCAACCTGCTGGTCTCAGTAATCCTTCCACCTCAGCCTTCTAAGTAACTAGAACTATAGGCACGTGCTACCACATCTGGCTAATTTTTTATTTATTGTAGAGACGAGGTCTTGCCAAGTAGCCCAGGTGAGTATCAAACCCGCGGGCTCAGGCAATCCACTCGCCTCAGCCTCCCAAAGTGCTGGGATTACAAGCTGAGCCACTGAGCACGGCCAATCCTCTTTCTTTAGATCTCTATCAATTTTCTTTTCAGGGTGAACAGGGTATTCCAGTTTCCCTGGGAATTTCCTGACTTCAGCACTGAAAGTCCCTCATCTGGGAAACCCCTCAGTCCCTGGAAAATCAGGACCATTGGTCACCCTAATTTTCACAATAAGAAATGATGGAATTCTTGTAGTTCCTGTTTTTTCCACTTCTTTTCTGAGGAAGCTCTTTTTTTTTTTTTTAAGAGACAGGGTTGGGGCCAGGTGCAGTGGTTCACGCCTATAATCCTAACACTTTGGGAGGCTGAGGTGAGAGGATTGCCTGAGCCCAGGGGTTCAAGACCAGCAATGGAGCAATGGAGCAATGGAGCAATGGAGCAAGCAATGGAGCAATGGAGCAAGACCTCATCTCTACAATAAATCAAAAATTAGCCATGCATGATGACACATGCCTGTAGTTCTAGCAACTTGGAAGGCTGAGGCGGAAGGATCACCTGAACCCAGCAAGTTGAGGCTGTGGTGGCCACGAGCAGTGTTCCACTGCACTCCAGCCTGGGCGACAGAGTAAGACTCCAACTCAAAAGAAAAAAAAAAAAAAAAAGAGAGAGAGAGACAGGGTCTTACTCTGTTACTCAGGCTGTAGTGTAGTGGATTATGGTTCACTGCAACCTCTAATTCCTGGACTCAAGCAATCCTCTCACCTCAGTCTCCTGAGTAGCTGGGGTTAAAAGTATATGCCACTGTAACTGGCTGATTTTTTTTTTTTTTGAGCTGGTATCTCAGTCACCCAGGCTAGAGTGCAGTGGCATGCTCACGGCCACCACAACATCAACCTGCTGAGTTCAGGTGATCCTTCCACCTCAGCCTTCCAAGTAGCTGGAACTACAGGCACATGCCACCACGTCCAGTTAGTTTTTTGATTTATTGCAGAGATGAGGTCTTATCAAATTGCCTGGGCTGGTTTTGAACTCCTGGGCTCAGGCAATCCTCTCACCTCAGATTCCCAAAGTACTGGGATTATAGGTGTGAGCCACCGCACCAGGCCTACCTGGCTGATTTTTTTTTTTTTTTTGAGTTGGAGTCTCACTCTGTCGCCCAGACTGGAGTGCAGTGGCCACTTCCGGCCACCGCAGCCTCGACCTGCTGGGCTCCGGCGATCCTTCCGCCTCAGCTTTCCAAGTAGCTGGAATTACAGGCATGCGCTACCACGCCCGGCTGATTTTTTGATTTATTGTAGAGATGAGGTCTTGCTGCCCAGGCGAGTCTCGAACCCGCGGGCTCAGGCAATCCACTCACCTCAGCCTCCCAAAGGCATGGGATTACAGGCTGAGCCACTGAGCCCAGCTTATTATCCATTTTAAAAATACATTTAAAAATTCTATATTTTTAATCGAGAAAAAGCATTGTGTCTTGAAAAAATAGGTACATAACTGAATAGACAATATGATCTCTTCTATTTTTTTAGAAGCCCTCAGCCACGTAAATTTAAAAAAGACAAAAAGCTATACATAGAAAACATTTTCTAAGCAAGGAAATTTAAAAACATACATACATACACCACAAAAAATAAAGGACTTTCAGTTGTAGAATTATGTATTTTTTATTTCTTTTTTCCTTTTAAAAAATATAACCAAACCGGGCTCGGTGCCTCAGCCTGTAATCCCGCGCCTTTGGGAGGCTGAGGTGAGTGGATTGCCTGAGCCCGCGGGTTCGAGACCCGCCTGGGCAGCGAGACCTCATCTCTACAATAAATCAAAAAATCAGCCGGGCGTGGTAGCGCGTGCCTGTAATTTCGGCTACTGGGAAGGCTGAGGCGGAAGCATCGCCAGAGCCCAGCAGGTCGAGGCTGCGGTGGCCAGAAGCGGCCACTGCACTCCAGTCTGGGCGACAGAGTGAGACTCCAACTCAAAAAAAACAAAAACAAAAACAAAAAAATATATAACCGTATTCATTATTTTATAATAAAAGATAAGTAGAAAGAGACCTAAAAATCCTGTTTTTATCTAGAGGCAGAGTGTCCGCTCCATTGGAGGAAGTCAGCTTTGTTTTGCTGGTGTGCTGGCTTTTGCTCTTCTCACTTCCTTCCTGTGCCACGTGGGATCCTTTCTTCTTGCTCAGGAGGAAGCCTGACCATTGAGGCTTCTAAATCAGCTCAGTTGTCTCATGGGAGAGGGTTTGGGTGCTTGCTGCCACTGGAGCCAGCAACTGCCAGAGGATGCCCAGGCAAACTCTAATTGTCTTCCACATGATGGACACTGTGGGGAAGAAATAAACATTTCCTTACCCTTGAAGTTTTGATAATTGTGGTGGCCAAGACATGTGCACAGAAGCAAGCCTGTCCCAAACAGTTATGGGGCCAGGATGACAGTTTCTGTGGAGACTCGCTATCACATATTTAAATATTTAAAAGTTGTCACGTATTTAAATATTTAAAAACTCAAGCTAAAAAACTGTTGACTAAAATATTATCTGTTCTCCTCCCTTAGTAAATATAACTTTGCAATGACTTGAGAAAACCAGGTTTGAATATAGAACCCTCTGATTCCTTTAAGTTTTGTGCTTGGATATGGCTGTGGCAGCAACTTTTTTTTTCCTTTTTTTTTCTTTTTGAGTCAGAGTCTCACTCTGTCACCCAGGCTGGAGTGCATTGGCACACTCATGGCCACCGCAGCCGCGGCCTGCTGGGTTCAGGGGATCCTTTTGCCTCAGCCTTCCAAGTAGCTGGAACTACAGGCAGACACCACCACACCCAGATAATTTTTTGATTTGTTGTAGAGATGAGCTCTCACCAAGTTGCCCAGGCTGGACTCGAACCCCTGGGCTCACGCAATTCTCTCACCTTGGCCTCCCAAAGTGCTGGGGTTATAGGCATGAGCCACTGCGCCCGGCTAGCAGCAACTTCTAAGATGGCACCCAGTGATTCCCCACCTCTGACATTTTCATTCTTCTGTAATCCCCTCCTCTTGAGTGTGGGCAGGACCCATGGACTGCTTTTTTTTTTTGACTCAGGGCTTCACTCTGTTGTCCAGGTTGAAGTACAGTGGCATGATCACCCCAGCCTCCAGCTCTTGGGCTCAAGTGATCCTCCTGCACCAGCCTCCCAAGTAGCTGGGACTACAGGCATTAACCACGACTGGCTAATTTTTAAATTTTTTGTAGAGTCACCTTCTCGCTATGTAGACTAGGCAGGACTCGAACTCCTGGGCTCAAGAAATCCTCCTGCCTCGGCCTCCCAAAGTTTTGAGATTACTAACAGTATGTGGCAAAGGTAATAGGGTATTACTTCCATGATGAGCTTAATAAGATAGAGATTCCTCTCTTGCTATAGTTGTGGAAGTTGCCATGATGCCAAGGCCCATGTTACAACTGAATAACGATGCCCTCCAGGCAACAACCAGTAAAAAACTGAAATTCTGTCGGTGGCTCAGCCCTAATCCCGCGCCTTTGGGAGGCTGAGGTGAGTGGATTGCCTGAGCCCGTGGGTTCGAGACCCGCCTGGGCAACTTGGCGAGACCTCATCTCTACAATAAATCAAAATGAGCCGGGCGTGGTAGCATGCGCCTGTAGTTCAAGGTACTCGGAAGGCTGAGGCGGAAGGATCACTGGAGCCCAGCAGGTCGAGGCTGTGGTGGCCGGGAGTGGCCACTGCACTCCAGTCTGGGCAACGGAGTGAGACTCCAACTCAAAACAAAAACAAAAACAAAAACATAATGTGCTGTTTTAAGCTGTAAATTTCTGGCAATTGGTTATGTAACCATAGATAACTAATATGTCACAGCTGGAAAAGTAGTCCCCAGTCAGTGGCCTGTCCATCTTCTCTTTCTGCCTGCTCTTCATCTTGAACCTAGAGGGGCCACATGTCTATCTCTATAGACACCCCAACTCTCCTGTCAGTTCTGCCCACTCTCACTCCACAATCCTGGTTAGGGCTACCCATAAGTGCTGTCCTTGAGAGGATGGGTAAGCAAGTCCTGGTAGTTCACAGCCATTTATGCAGGGAATTCTGCGGCCCAAGGTCCCCAGAGAATTCTAGAAGAAAAGATTCAGGTCCTTGACCCTCCACAGACTCTCCATAGGATCAAGACCCTCTACAGCACAGGGCCGGGGCCAGGAGCCCCTCTCATTGAGGCCAGCGCTGTGCTTGAGGAACACTGTCTAAGGGTCAGGTGATAGGATCAGACCCAGCAGGCTGCCTGGGGAGGGCCAGAGAGAGCAGAGTTGCAGCACACCGGAGGCAAATCTTCATAGAGAGTTGAAGATGAGGCCGGACCATACACTGGAAGGGCTTAGAGTGTGGGGCATGGGAAGGCCTCCAGGAAGGCAGCCGGAGCCTAATCAGTGGCTTCCAATGATGTAGTTTCTTCAGAGTGGAAAGGAGCTGGACTATGGAGTCAGAGTGCACCTGTTCAAACCCTGCCTCTGCACACTGGCATGTGACTCTAGTCAAATTACTTGCACTCTGAGTCTCGGTTTCCTCCTCTGTTAAATGAAGATAATAATAGTACCTGTCCTATGGGTTTGTGGAGAGGATTAGTGCATGTAAAATGTCTGGTAAGTGCTTAATAAATAGTGGCTATTTTTTTTTTAGTTGGAGTCTTACTCTTGTTGCCCAGGCTGGAGGGCAGTGGCATGCTCATGGCCACCACAGCCTCGAACTGCTAGGCTTAGGTGATCCTTCCGCCTTGGCTTTCCAAGTAGCTGGAACTACAGATGTACAACACCATGACCGGCTAGTTTTCGTGATTTACTGTAGAGATGAGGTCTTACCAAGTTTCCCAGGCTGGTCTCGAACCCCCAGGCTGAGGCAATCCTCTTGCTTTGGCCTCCCAAAGTGTGGGGATTATAGGTTGAGTCACTGTGCCTGGTCAATAATGGCTATTATTAAGGAAGCAGAGGCTCAAAGCAGATGAGGAGTGCTCTTTCTGTTCCCCAGTGCTCCTTGCCTTACCTCATAGGTCAGAGGGAGAAGTGAAGAGGAAATCATTCCGTTGCTAGGATACTCATTTTCTCAACCAGCATTTATGGAAACTTTCAGAGCATGATCCCAACTCCCTGAGAGCCAAGATGATGCAGTGGTGCTGCCTGAGTATCCAGATCTGGGATCCATGGTGCCTTTCCAGGGGGGAGTGAGTGTCACTGGGTGAGGCACCTCAATCCCAGGTCTCTGTTGTCTCATCTCTGAAATGAAGAGGTTACCAGTGTTCCTCAAAGTATGGACCACAGACTGCAGCCTCAGCACCACCTGGAGAGCGTCAGAGGTGTGAGATCTCAGGCCCCACCACAGACAGACCTGACCAGAATCTCTGGAACAAGGATCTTAGAATTTGGATTTCTAGCATTCTCTCTTGGTGATCCTTTGTTTTGCTTGCTAAAGTTGAGAATAGCTTGAGTGGGCTGCCAGAGGTCTTCACAGACCTGAGTCCACAGACCCCCCTCAGGCGCTGATGCAGGAGTCTCTTGGTCTGTGCTTCCTGGACCCCCACCCTGGGCCAACATTGGTCTCAACCAGGGCAGCTCTACTTTTATAGGCACCTATGGGGTTCTGAGGAAATGAAGGTTTCCCTTCTCACCTGCCAAAGCTTGGAAACTGCTGAGCTGGGGTCAGGTCAGATTTATAGTTTGTGGGATCTAAGACAAAATGAAAATGCAGGACCCTCTATTCAAAAAGCAAAAGGAAAGCTTTTTCTCACTGGGCATGGTGGCTCTCACCTGCAATCCCAGCATCTCGGGAAGCAGAGGCAAGAGGATTGCCTGAGCCCAGGGGTTCGAGACTAGCTCGGGCAACTTGGCAAGACTTTGTCTCTACAATAAATCAAGAAAAATGAGCAAGGTATGGTGGCATGTGCCTGCAGTTCCAGCTACTTGGAAGGCTGAGGAGGAAGGATCGCCTGAGCCCAGCAGGTAGAGGCTATAGTGGCTATAAATGTGCCACTTGCACTCCAGCCTGGTCAACAGAATGAGACTCCAACTCAAAAAAGAAAGAAAGCAAGCTTTTTCCTTTCTTCTGTGGTCTCCTTCTTGACCTGTCACGGTATTTTAACATTTGCTATTTAATGGTCACTACCCTTCAGGCATGGGGATATAAACAAGGTGAGTACAGACGCTTGCAGGCCTCTGGGATCTTCCCTGTGTTTGTACCCAGGCCGCTGCTGAGGGTGCTGCAGCTCACAGGGCGACCTGTGAGCTCTGGCTGGAGCAAATGTGATTGCAGTGGAGAGAAAGCTGTGCCGATGGTGGCAAGCAGGTATTTAGGGCGATTAATGGATATATTTGAAAATTCCCTCCCACTCCAGCCTCAGCTTGCACCTGAACTGTGGTTGATGCAGCAGTACGTTTCTGTATAATCTCTTTTGACAACTGGGAGGAGGGCAAAACCACAAGACTAACCCAATTACAGTGAACGAGAGCTCTGGCTGCTGCCTGTTGACAAGGTGAACACAAGGACTTCCCAATTTAGGGATCTGGTGCTCCTGGACCAGCATGCTGTCAGCACAGAAAGTACTTCCCTTCTCCAGCATCCTGGGATATTTTTACTTTGTGACAAACAGTGACTGTCACTCCTGGGCTGTCAATTAGGGTGCTGTGAAGGTAGCCAAGTGGATTGGCTCTCTGTACCCCCATAGATGTGATGCTTCCGCCCAGGAAGAGGTGTGCCGTGGTAAGAGCCCTCGCTGAGAATCAGAAAAGCTGGGGTCTCTGGTTCTTTGTCTTGCTGTGTGACCTTGGGTAGAGCATTCAGCTTCTCTGGTCCCTTTTTGTAATATAGGTATTAAATTAGACAACCCCTAGCTCCTCTACTTTCTCATTTAACATTCCATGTGGGTAGGGATTTGCAAGAGAGAGTTTAGCCATACTGTTCATTTTTATTTATTTTTTTGAGTTGGAGTCTCACTCTGTTGCCCAGACTGGAGTGCAGTGGCCACTCTCGGCCACCACAGCCTCAACCCGCTGGACTCTGGCGATCCTTCCACCTCAGCCTTCCGAGTAGCCAGAATTACAGGCGCGCACTACTACACCCGGCTGATTTTTGATTTATTGTAGAGATGAGGTCTCGCCAAGTTGCCCAGGCGGGTCTTGAACCTGCACAGGCTCAGGCAATCCACTCACCTCAGCGTCCTAAAGGCGCGGGATTACAGGCTGCGCCATCAAGCCTGGCTCATACTGTTCATTTAATAGGCAGAGCAGTAAGAATATAGGAGAGAGAGGACATACATGAAAAAGTGGGAGCCGGGCTCAGTGGCTCAGCCTGTAATCCCGCGCCTTTGGGAGGCTGAGGTGAGTGGATTGCCTGAGCCCGCGGGTTCGAGACCCACCTGGGCAGGCGAGACCTCATCTCTACAATAAATCAAAAAATCAGCTGGGCATGGTAGCGCGCGCCTGTAATTCCGGCTACTCGGAAGGCTGAGGCGGAAGGATTGCCGGAGCCCAGCAGGCGAGGCTGCGGTGGCCGGGAGCGGCCACTGCACTCCAGTCTGGGCGACAGAGTGAGACTCCAACTCAAAAAAAAAAAAAAAAAAGTGGGTAGGCCGGGCTCAGTGGCTCAGCCTGTAATCCTGTGCCTTTGGGAGGCTCAGGTGAGTGGATTGCCTGAGCCCGCAGGTGCAAGACCCACCTGGGCAGAGAGACCTCAACTCTACAATAAATCAAAAATATCAATTGGGACAGAGTGAGACTCCAACTCAAAAAAAAAAGAAAAAAAAAGAAAAAGTGGTTTGGGGTTACATGAGGAAAGGTTAAAATGTCCAGTTAAGAGTGAAAGGACAAAGCCGGGCTTGGTTGCTCAGCCTGTAATCCCACGCCTTTGGGAGGCCGAGGTGAGTGAATTGCCTGAGCCCGCGGGTTTGAGACCCGCCTGGGCAACTTGGCGAGACTTCATCTCTACAATAAATAAAAAAATTAGCCGGGTGTGGTAGCGTGCGCCTGTAGTTCCGGCTACTCGGAAGGCTGAGGCGGAAGGATCACCGGAGCCCAGCAGGTCGAGGCTGCGGTGGCCGAGAGCGGCCACTGCACTCCAGTCTGGGCGACTGAGTGAGTCTCCAACTCAAAAAAAAAAAAAAAAAGTGAAAGGACAGACCAAGAGCGGGAAATGCATTTTTAAAATCTTGTTCCTAAACCTTAATACAATGATGAGAAAGTAGAAGCTATGTTTTTGGAGAAGTGCATACTTTAGGTAAAATTAACTTTGCCGACTTTGTCCCCTCAGAAACACAGACTTCCTAATGCCAGAGGTATCTCATAGTGGCGATTAAGCTTGCCTAGAGTTAAGGGAATTTACAAGGTCTAAGACGTCATACACTGGGCAAGAATTGTAAAAGTCATGAAACTTGTAATTACAAAAGTTATAACCACTCAGAGGGGGAGCAGGTGGGGATTCGATCTTCCAGTAGAACGGCCCGATCTACAGGAAAGTCAAGGATCCCCCCAAAGCTACCCACTGGGAATGCATAGGAGATAAGGGGAAGTGGACCCTCCATTAGCTCTAAGGAATGTCGTCGGGAAGGTTCAGGAGCACTGGAATCCTTGTCATGCCTTTCTCTAGGGGCTGTGATAATGTGGGCGGACATTAGGGGGTCTCTGTGTCACAGGATCTCCAAGACATTCCCAGGTGGTCAATAAGGACGTCATGGCAGTCATGTCTACCTGATTGCAACATCTCCAAGGAAAAGGATTTAAGCTGGGGCTCGAGGGGACTATGGAGCCACACTCATCTGGAGTGAAAGTCTGCTCCCTGACTGTGGGGAGTGAACTTTGCATAAATAGATCTTGTCTTCTTTCATCTCTTGGTGTGTTGCAATTCTTTGCATTACTCGGATCTCTGGGTTACCGGTGCATACCTCCGGCACGCTGGCTCTGGTGGCGCTGTGCCCCTATCCACTCATCCACTCTCACACTATCCGTGCCCTAACAAAGAGTGTGACACACACGGGGCACGGCAGCTCAAGCCTGTAATTCTAGCACTTTGGGAAGCTGAGGCAAGAGGATTGCCTGAGCTCAGGAGTTCAAAACCAGCCTGGGCAACTAGGCGGGTTCTTATCTCTACAATAAATCAAAACATTAGCTGGGCGTGGTGGTACATGCCTGTGGTTCCTTCCAGCTACTTGGAAGGCTGAGGGAGAAGGATTGCCTGAGCTAACTAGGTCGAGGGCTTTGGTGGCTGTGAGCGTGCCACTACACTCCAACCTGGGCAACAGAGTGAGACTCCAACTCAAAAAAAAAAAGTGTGACACTTCGGGGGGGAGGGGCACATCATCAGTAAGGGTACCTGATCTCAAACCAGAAAAAGTGGAACCAAAGGGAGGCCCAAACTTTGCCTGCATGATGACCACTCATGTACCTAATCCTGAATTGTACCCCACATCTTAAAAAAAAAAAAAAGGAGTATGACTCCTTCATAGGTAACAGGGAACCATAGAAGGCATCTAAAGAAAGAAAGGGAACTGTTCGGAGCTGAGTCTTAGAGAGATGAAGTTATTATGGTTTTGTGGGAAGTTTAGGAAGAACTGAGGATGGAAAGAAGTTAATTACGTGGCCTGACGTATGCACACTTAAGTGGACATGCACATAAAACATACAAATGTGTGCACACACACACACACACACGCACAGAGGTACGCATGCACATACACACACCTTTACCCTTACTGGACAATACCAGCCTGCCTTCTTAAGGGGCTGTCCTAATTTACACTCCCTTCAGCAGCTAAGAGAGTTCTTATTTCCTTATAATCTCACCATCACTTGGCATTGTCAGTCCTCTACATTTTTGCCAATCAGATGGGTGTGAATTGGCATTTCATCGAACTCATTTGAACTTGCATTTCCCTCGGTAGTAGTGCTGTTCGACACCTTCTTGTATAACTATTGGGGATTTATATTTCCTCTTCTGTGAGTTACCTGTTCAGTCTTTTGTCTATTTTTTTTTTTTTTTTGAGAAAGCAGGATTTATTGAGAGATCAGAAAAGCTCCCACAGTGAGAGGGGACCTGAGGGCGTTGACCTATTTACTTATTTATTTTTTTGAGTTGGGAGTTCTACTCTGTTGCCCAGACTGGAGAGCAGTGGCACACTCATGGCCACCCCAGGGTCGACCTGCTGGGCTCCGGCAATCCTTCTGCCTCAGTCTTCCAAGAAGCTGGAACTACAGGTGTGTGCTACCATGCCCGGCTAATTTTTAAATTTATTGTAGAGACAAGGTCTTAACAAGTTGCCCGGGCTTGTCTGGAACCTGCGAGCTCAGGCAATCCTCTCGCCTCAGCCTCCCAAAGTGCTGGGATTACAGGCTGAGCCACCGAGTCCGGCCGACCTGTCTATTTTTTAATGTTTTTTTTTTTAATCTCATTTTTTCTACACATTCTGGATAACACTTTATGTCAGTTACATGCAAATTTCCTAGTTTGTCTTTTCACTTCGATTATTATGGTTACTTTAGAAAGTGGTCATAGATGGCCAGGCTTGGTGACTCAGCCTGGAATCCCAGCACTTTGGGAGGTTGAGGTGAATGGATTGCCTGAGCCTGCGGGTTCGAGACCCACCCAGGCAACTTGGTGAGACCTCATCTCTACAATAAATTAAAAAAAAATTAGCCAGGAATGGTAGCGTGCTCCTATAGTTCCGGCTACTTGGAAGACTGAGGCAGAAGGATTGCCAGAGCCCAGCAGGTCGAGGCTGCGGTGGCCGGGTGCGTGCCACTGCACTCCAGCCTGGGTGACAGAGTGAGATTCCAACTCAAAAAAATAAAATAAAATAAAATAAAGAAAGTAGTCATAGATAATTGTAACATAATTTTATTTATGGTTTGTTTTTTGGTGTATTTTTTAGGAAATCTAGCTCTACACTCAAATCATAAAACTATACTATATTTTCTAAAAGTTTTTTTTTTCATTAATCAGTATTTTTTATTATGGTTTTGTGGGGTACAGTTAAGGGTTAGGTGTACAGTTATGTTTCATTCAGGCACCCTGTTGATAAGAGGTGTTTTCCCATCCCCCGACAGATATTTGCTACTGTTAATCCCATCCCCCTCCCCCCCATAGTTTCCCAGTACCGTCAGTCATTTTCTTATAGTATTACATTGGATGTTCAAGGTCCATTATATGAGTGAGAACATGTGATACTCGGATCTTTGTTTCTGTGAGAGGTCACTCAGTATTATAGACTCTAGTTCCATCCAGGTTGCAGCGAAATTCATGATTTTTTTCTTTTTTATGGCTGCGTAGTATTCCATCGTGTATATATACCACATTTTTTTATCCAGTCCTCTTTTGATGGGCAGCATGGTTGTTTCCAGGTTCTTGCTATTGTGAACAACGCTGCGATAAACATACGTGTGCAGGTATCTTTTTTATAGAGTGATTTGTGTTCTTCAAGGTATATTCCCAGTAGGGGGATTGCAGGGTCATAGGGAAGGTCAATTTTTAGAACTTTTAGGAATCGCCACACTGCTTTCCACAGAGGTTGCACTAGTTTACACTCCCACCAACAGTGTAGAAGTGTTCCCTTTTCTCCACACCCTCTCCAGCAGCTGTTATTTTTTGAGTTGTTGATAATTGCCATTCTGACTGGGGTTTAGGTGGTATCTCAGTGTGGTTTTGATTTGCATCTCCCTGATGATTAGTGAGGTTGAGCTTTTCTTCATGTTTTTGTTGGCTGCTTGAATGTCTTCTTTTGTGAAGTGTCTGTTCATATCTTTTGCCCATTTTATAATGGGGTTGTTTGTTTTCTTCTTTTCAGTACAAGTTTTTTTTTTTTTTTTTGAGTTGGAGTCTCACTCTGTCGTCCAGACTGGAGTGCAGTGGCCGCTCCCGGCCACCGCAGCCTCGACCTGCTGGGCTCCGGTGATCCTTCCGCCTCAGCCTTCCAAGTAACTGGAATTACAGGCTCCCGGCTGATTTTTGATTTACTGTAGAGATGAGGTCTCACCTGCCCAGGTGGGTCTTGAACCCTCGGGCTCAGGCAATCCACTCACCTCAGCCTCCCAAAGGCGCGGGATTACAGGCTGAGTCACTGAGCCCGGCTAGAAAGAATTTTTTACATTACTCTCAAGTTACTGTTTAACCTTTAATGGGGCCAGCACTGTCCAGACACAACAAAGAGCAGACAGTTAATCTCAGATCTTCCTTGGGGTTTTACCTGACTTTACAGTCCAATTCCTGTTTTGGACACCTAATGTGTGACAGACATAGGGTAGGTGACTGTATCTGCCAATCATGAGACAACATGGACCAAGTAGCTACTACTCACTAGCACTGTGGGAGGACCAGTCACTGTTCCTGCCCTCCTAGAGGTGGCGGGAAGGCGAATGACTCATAGCAGGCAGGAAAGGGCATGTGGCGAGGAACCGGGCCGCTGCAGGACACAGCTGCACACTCTGGGGCCAGGGCAGGGAAGAGGGCCTGAGCAGGAGGTGTTTGGACTGAAACACAAAGAGTTTGCCAGATGAAAATAAGTGAGGGAGGGATGGTCCCGGAAGCGGATTGTATGCAGAAATCCCGAGGCAGGAGAGATTGCTGTGTCCACCTGAGAGATGCCCATTAGTTGGCTACAGAAGAAAGTACAGAGTGGGGATTGCTGGGGAGCAGATGAATGTGGGGAGATGAACAGCACCAGATCCTGTAGGACCCCCTGGGGCTGGGGTTCTCAACAGGAGGGCAGTTTCATCCTCCAGAGACTCTTGGCAAGGTTGTCACAGGTATGTGTGTAGGAGGAAGTGGGGGAGGAAGGTGTTCCTGGGATGTGTTCAATACCTTGCAATGCATAGGACAGCCTCTGACAACAAAGAATTACCTGGCCCCCATGTCAGTAAAGTTGAGGTTGAGAAACCCTCTTCCAGGACCACTTTTTTTTTTTTTGAGTTGCAGTCTCACTCCATCGCACAGGCCGGAGTGCAATGACACACTCATGGCTACCCAGTATCAGCCTGCTTGGCTCCGGCGATCCTCCCGCCTCAGCCTTCCAAGTAGCCAGAACTACAGATGCACACTACCACACCTGGCTAGTATTTTTTTTTTTTCCGCTCTGTCACCCAGACTGGAGTGCAGTGGCCGCTCCTGGCCACCGCAGCCTTGATCTGCTAGGTTTCGGCAATCCTTCCAACACAACCTTTCAAGTAGCTGGAACTACAGGCGCGCGCTACCCTGCCCAGCTAATTTTTGATTTATTGTAGAGATGAGGTCTCACCAAGTTGCCCAGGTGTGTCTCGAACCCGCGGGCTCAGGTAATCCATTCACTTCAGCCTCCCAAAGCGCTGGGATTACAGGCTGAGCCACTGAGTCTGGTCTGGCTAGTTTTCGATTTATTGTAGAGACGAGGTCTCGCCAAGTTGCCCAGGCTGGTCTTGAACCCTTGGGCTCAGGCAATCCACTTGCCTCGGCCTCCCAAAGTACTGGGATTACAAACTGAGTCACTGAGCCCGGCCCAGGACCACTTTAAGGACTGAGTTCCTTATGCTAAAGCCAAGGGGAAGCTATGAATGGGTTTTACCTAGGAAGAGTGACATGATCAGATTTATGTTTCAGGGTGATCCATTCGGCTGCTCTGAGGAATTTTGAGACCGAATGGTTTCAATTCAGCGCCACTTTCAGTAGTTCTGGATTCATCTGGGAATTTCCATTCTCTGTGATTTTGTTCCCTGACCCAGGGCTCATGTTTTGGCTGCTTTGTGACTATCTGGGTTAATACCAAGGCAGGGAAACCACCAAGAGCTAAGCGGGACAGGGATTTCCATTTCGCACAATAGGCACAGAACTAGGGCCTATAAGAAACATTTAAGGCCTATGTGGCAGCAGAAAAATGCCTCTGCAAAGATGTCTGTGCAAAGATGTCTAATCCCCCAAACCTGTGAATGTTACCTTCCATGGCAAAAGGGATTTAGTAGAAGTGATTAAGTTAAGGATCTTGAGAGGTGGGAAGATTATCTAAGATTATCTGGGCGAGCCTGGTGTAATCAAAAGGATTCTTATAAGAAGGATATACGAGGGTCAGATTTAGAGGCAGTGTGAGGACAGACACAGAGGACAGTGCGAGCAACAAATCTGAATATGCTATGTTGATGGCTTTGAAGGTGGAACAAGGGACCAGCACTACAAGATAATAAATTTGTGCACCACTAAATTTTTAATGATTTGTTACATTGCAACAAGAAACCAATACAGTTTGAAAAGTTTTTATTAACTCTGAATAAAAGAGGAAAACTGCAAAATAGAAATTAATGAATGTCATTTATTTTTTTATTTATTGATTTATTGATTTATTTATTTATTGAGTCAGAGTCTCACTCTGTTGCCCAGGTTGGAGTGCAGGAGCACGCTCACGGCCCCTGCAGCCTTGACCTCCTGGGCTCAGGCGATCCCTCCTCTTCAATCTTCCAAGTAGCTGGAACTACAGGTGCGCACTGCCACACATAGCTAATTTTTTAATTTATTGTAGAGATGAGGTCTCACCAAGTTGCCCAGGCTTGTCTCGAACCCCTGGGTTCAGGCAATCCTCTTACCTTGGCCTCCCAAAGTGCTGGGATTATAGGCTTGAGCCACTGAGCCCAGAATGTCATTTATTTTTAAATGTGGTTTGTAATATTTAATAAACACAAAGAGGAATAACTACAGGTGCAACAACCAGGTAGTATTACCCAACCAATTCAAGAAATACAGCATTTCTGGCCGGGCTTGGTGGCTCGTGCATATAATCCCAGCACTTTGGGAGACTGGAGTGAGAGGATTTCCTGATCCCACAGATTCAAGACCGGCCTGGGCAACTTGGGGAGACCTCATCTCTACAATAAATAAAAAAAATTAGCCAGGCATGGTGGCGTGTGCCTGTAGTTCCAGGTACTTGGAAGACTGAGGTGGAAGGATCGCTTGAGTCCAGCAGGTTGAGGCTGTGGTGCCTGTAAGCGTGCCAGTGCGCTCCAACCTGGGCAACAGAGTGAGATTCCAACTCAAAAAAAAGGCATTTCTAATATAGCTGAAGTCCCTTACAGACCCAGCTTTGATTTCATTTTCCTCTCTTCCTTAACAGAGGTAATCAGTATCCTAAATCTGGCATGTCATTCTCATGCATTTTTATACATTGCATGCTATTTTATATACATGGCATTATAGTGAGTTTTTTTTTTTTTTTGAGTTGGAGTCTCACTCTGTCACTCAGACTGGAATGCAGTGGCTGCTCCTGGCCACCGCAGCCTCAACCTGCTGGGCTCCGGTGATCCTTTCGCCTCAGCCTTCCAAGTAGCTGGAACTACAGGCGCTGGAACCATGCCCGGCTGATTTTTTGATTTATTGCAGAGATGAGGTCTCGCTGCCCAGGCGGGTCTCGAACCCGCGGGCTCAGGCAATCCACTCACCTCAGCCTCCCAAAGGTGTGGGATTACAGGCTGAGCCACTGAGCCCGGCTGAGTGTTTTTTTTTTTTTTTTACACAGTTTACTTTTTGTGTCTAACATGTTTTAAAATCATTCTTGTTGACGCATGTGGCAACTCTAAATTATGCTATTGTAATACGTCATATTCTGTAATACAGAATATGTCATACTGTATTCTGCTGATGAACATTTAAGTTATTACCAGTTTGGGGCTATGACAAACAATATGTTAAAAATGAATATATATTCATATATATATATTTTTTGAGTTGGAGTCTCACTCTGTCGCCCAGGCTGGAGTGCAGTGGCACACTCCCGGCCACTGCAGACTCGACCTGCTGGGCTCTGGCGATCCTTCTGCCTTAACCTTCCAAGTAGTCAGAACTATAGGCGTGCGCTACCACACCCAGCTAATTTTTGATTTGTTGTAGAGACAAGGTCTCACCAAGTTGCCCAGGTGGGTCTCAAACCCGCAGGCTCAGGCAATCCGCTCATTTCGGCTTCCCAAAGTGCTGGGATTACAGGCTGAGTCACCAAGCCCGGCTCCACTTTTTTTTTTTTGAGTTGAAGTCTCATTCACAAGTACTAAAATAGTCTCTGTTGAGTAACCCAAATCTTCCCTTCCTTAAATGCTTAGAAATTTGTGGTCCCCAAAACAGTCTCACAAATTTCAATCAATTCTCTTATTAATTGCCTCCCTTCCAGGCAGAAAATGAGACAGATGAATAGCCACAGAGCCTGGGACTAGTGTTCTAGTATTGACTTGTTTTCCTTTGTATCTTATGATTTTTTTTCTTCCAGGCCAAAGCAAGTATCTTAATGTCTGTAATTTACTTGAAAATACTGCAGCATTGACAGTGTAATCGCTAACTAAAGCTTTAATTCCAAGGGCAGTCTATATGCCCTAGGGGTATCAGCCAGCAGTATATCAGAAAGGCTATTCAAGGTGGCCCCTACAAGTGCTTGAGTAATCTATCCAAGTAGCTGAAACTACAGGCGCACGCTACCACGCCCGGCTAATTTTTTATTTATTGTAGAGATGAGGGCTCGCCAGGTTGCCCAGGCGGGTCTCGAACCTGCGGGCTCAGGCAATCCATTCACCTCAGCCTCCCAAATGCGTAATCTATATTTTTATCCATAGGAGATTCTTTGCTAATCAGCACAATGAACATCAGAAATAGACTTTTTTGACGAGGATGGTGAAATTAGTGGTTTGGTAATTAGCAAGAGAAAATGTTAGAAAAGGGCTTTCTGATAAAATTAAAGATAGCGGAGATATGTGAATATGCTAAAATATTTGATAGGTTCTCCTCATGTTTGCTTAAACAGGGTAGTGAGGCCATACGCCTTTAAGGATGGAGTCAGGCGCTTGATCCTGAAACATTCCATATCCGACATTGCTTTAGGAGGGCTTCTGGTTGTCTGATGCTGACCACAAAGAAAATAAAATTCTGCCTCTGAAATGATGGTTTCCAGTGGACTATTCATGTCATATAAAAGGATACAAGCCGGGCTCGGTGGCTCAGCCTGTAATCCCGCGCCTTTGGGAGGCTGAAGTGAGGGGATTGCCTGAGCCCGCGGGTTCGAGACCCGCCTGGGCAGCGAGACCTCATCTCTACAATAAATCAAAAAAATCAGCCGGGCGTGGAGCGCATGCCTGTAATTCCGGCTACTCGGAAGGCTGAGGCGGAAGGATCGCCGGAGCCCAGCAGGTCGAGGCTGCGGTGGCCGGGAGCAGCCACTGTACTCCAGTCTGGGCGACAGAGTGAGACTCCAACTCAAAAAAAAAAAAAAAAAAAAAGGCTACAAGCTGGAACTTTGTGGCACCTAGAAAGCTGGTTGTATAAAATGTTCTGTGCCCAGTTTCTCGTATTTGTTTAATAAGTGTCTTTAGATGGGGCAGAATTTTTCTTGGGACTTGCTTTCGTTACAAATTGATAGCAAGCCGGGCTCGGTGGCTCAGCCTGTAATCCTGTGCTTTGGGAGGCCGAGGTGAGTGGATTGCCTGAGCCCGCGGGTTTGAGACCCACCCGGGCAACTTGGCAAGACCTCATCTCTACAATAAATCAAAAAAATCAGCCGGGCGTGGTAGCGTGCGCCTGTAGTTCCAGCTACTTGGAAGGCTGAGGCGCAAGGATCTCCGGAGCCCAGCAAGTCGAGGCTGCTCAAAACATCTTGAAGGCTGGGCTCTGTGGCTCAGCCTGTAATCCCAGCCCAGTGCTTTGGGAGGCCGAGGTGAGTGAATTGCCTGAGCCCACGGGTTCGAGACCTGCCTGGGCAACTTGGCGAGACCTCATCTCCACAATAAATCAAAAATTAGCCGGGCGTGGTAGCGCGCGCCTGTAGTTCCGTCTACTTGGAAGGCTGAGGAGGAAGGATGGTCAGAGCCCAGCAGGTCGAGGCTGCGGTGGCCACTGCACTCCAGTCTGAGTAACAGAGTGAGACTCCAACTCAAAAACAAAAACAAAAACAAAAACAAAAAACATCTTGAGCTACTGTTATAGACTAAAAATAACAAGCAAGTTCCCAACAAGGGGAAAATGGAGGAGCCAGAAAAGAACAAAGCTGGGAGCATCACATTGTCTAACTTCAAATCATACCACAAACTACAGTAATCAAAACAGCATGGTACTAGTGTAAAAATCAGTCACATAGACCTGTGGAAAAGAATTGAGGCACAGAAATAAATCTAGGCATTTATAGCCAACTCATTTTTGACAAAAGCACTGAGTACATACGAAGGGGAAAGGACGGTCTCTTCAGGAAATGGTGCTGGGAAAGCTGGATAACCATACAGAGTAGAATAAAACTAGGCTCCTACACTCACCATGCACCAAAAAATTAAATCAGAATGAATTAAAGACTTAAATGTAAGACTTGAAGCTATGAAACTACTAGAAGAAAACATTGGGGAAATGCTACAGGACATTGATATGGCTGAGATTTCTTTAATAAGACCTTAAAAGCACAGATAACCGCCGGGCTCGGTGGCTCAGTCTGCAATCCCGCGCCTTTGGGAGGCTGAGGTGAGTGGATTGCCTGAGCCCGCGGGTTTGAGACCTGCCTGGGCAACTTGGCGAGACCTCATCTCTACAATAAATCAAAAAATCAGCCGGGCGTGGTAGCACATGCCTGTAATTCCAGCTACTAGGAAGGCTGAGGCGGAAGGATCGCCGGAGCCCAGCGAGTCGAGGCTGCGGTGGCCGGGAGCGGCCACTGCACTCCAGTCTGGGCGACAGAGTGAGACTCCAACTCAAAAAAAGAAAAACAGTATGACGCTTACTCAAAAAGCTAAAACTAGGTCAGGTGTAGTGGCTCACATCTGCACTTTGGGAGGCTGAGGTGGGAGGATTGCTTGAACCCAGGAGTTTGAGACCAGCCTGGTCAACATCGCAAGACCCCATCTCTTCAAAAAAAAATAAAAGAAATTAGCCAGATGTGGTAATGCACACCTATGGTCTCAGCTACTTGGGGGCTGAGGTGAAAGATCACTGGAGCCCAGAAGTTTGAGGCTGCAATGAGCTATGATTGTGCCACAGCAATCCGTCCTGGGTGGCAGAGCAAGACCCTATCTCTAAAAAATTAATTATCTAAAAGTAGAATTACCATGTGATCCAGCAATCACATTGCTGAGTTTACAAGGGAAGAGGGGACCAAAAAACCCTGAAATTAATTTAAAAAGTCTATTCTTTTAGATGTTTAAACTTCAGTCACTTTCAAAGTACTGTCCATTTGATGCAATACACCCATGGAGACACTTTTTCTTTCTTTCTTTTTGATTATTTTATTTTTAAAATGTGGGGTACAGGCCAAGCACAGTGGCTCAAACCTATAATCCCAGCACTTTGGGAGGCCGAGGCGAGAGAATTGTCTGAGTCCGCAGGTTCGAGACCAACCTGGGCAACATGGTGAGACCTCTTCTCTACCACAAATCAAAAAATTAGCTGGGCGTGGTAGCGCATGCCTATAGTTCTGGCTACTTGGAAGGCTGAGGCGGAAGGTTCACCTGAGCCCAGCAGGTCAAGACTGTGGTGGCTGGGAGTGTGCCATTGCACTCCAGCCTGGGCGACAGAATGAGACTAAAAAAAACCTCAAAAAATAAAAAATAGAAAAATAAAAATAAAATGTGGAATACAAATAAGGGTTAGGTACATACAGGGTCATCATACAGATAAAGTGTGGGTACCCTTATTGATGTTATGTTCCCTCCCATCTCCCGGCAGTGTCCCACTACTGCCAATCCCTTTCTTATGGTATTATGATAACTGCTCAGGGTCCACTTATGAGTGAGTACATGTGGTACTCAGATCTTTGTTTCTGTGATAAATCACTGAGTATTATAGACTCTAATTCCATCCAGGTTGCTGCAAAGTTCATAATTTTGTTTTTCTTTATGGCTGCATGAGACACTTTTTCCACTGCTCAAGACAGTTTTTGAACTCGCCAATTTTGATGCTTTTTAGTGCTTCTGCCATTTTTTGTTTCACCTCTTACACATCGGTAAAATGTTTCCCTTTGAGGACTTTTTTTTTTTAATCCAAGAGGAAAACAAAAGTCACTTGGACGAAATTGGGTGAATAGGGAGGGTGGGGCATGAGGAGTCATGCAGCTCTTGGTAAAAAACTGCTGAACACTCTGCATAGTGTGGGCAGGTGCACTCATAAAGCACCCATCATGAAATGGGCAAACATGTTGAAAGGATCTCAAAAAAAAAAAATCACTGAATCAGAATGCAGCCTCTCACAACAATGTTAGCTAGTACACGAATGCCAATGGGTTCCTAGAACAATTACCAAGCAAGGGAAGCCTGTACTACAAGGGGTCCATCCTCCAAAAAATAATTTCATTATTTTTTTGGAGAGAGGCCCCCTTCATATATTAAAATAAATTAGAACTTGGTGAGACCTCATCTCTACAATAAATCAAAAAAATTAGCTGGGCAAGGTAGCGCACGCCTGTAGTTTCAGCTACTTGGAAGGCTGAGGCAGAAGGATCGCTGGAGCCCAGCAGGGCGAGGCTGCGGTGGCCAGGAGCGGCCACTGCACTCCTGTCTAGGTGACAGAGTGAGACTCCAACTCAATAAATCAATCAATCAATCAATCAATCAATCAATCAATCAGTATGTCTGGACATAGACTTTTTCCCCCCCTATGCCTGGCTTCTTTCTGCCCCCTCCCTCAAGGAGCAGCCTCTGGCTAAGGTTGGCCTCTGAAGGATATGCATGTTCCCAGTAATGAGTCGCAGGATATAGGTGATTGGGCACAGCTGAGAACAATATGGGCATAATGTGGGCGGCACCCTTACTCACTGTAGTTGTAAACACTGTATAGCAATTTGAATAATTAACTTGCTTGATTATAAAACTGCTTGCTGTACTGTCCCAAGGCGTGGATTCTTTCTTCACCAATGGCCGCCATCGGCGCTTCCTGTAATTTCTAATAGACTAGTGTCTCTCCCTTCCGGACCTCTCGGTGACTTCTTTGGAATAGGTAAAGACTCTTGTGCACAAGCCCTCTCAGGTTTGGGGCTACCGCGCTACAATGTCAAAGAGATATCTGCACTTCCGTATTTGTTGCAGCCCTCTTCACAATAGTCAAGATAGAGAATCAAGCCGGGCTTGGTGACAGCCTGTAATCCCGCGCCTTGGGAGGCTGAGGTGAGTGGATTGCCTGAGCCCGCGGGTTCGAGACCTGCCCGGGCAACTTGGCGAGACTTCATCTCTACAATAAATCAAAAATTAGCCGGGTGTGGTAGCGCGTGTCTGTAGTTCCGGCTACTCGGAAGGCTGAGGCGGAAGGATCGCCGGAGCCCAGCGGGTCGAGGCTGCGGTGGCCGGGAGCGGCCACTGCGCTCCAGTCTGGGCGACAGAGTGAGACTCCAACTCAAAAAAAAAAAAAAAAAGATACGAGAATCAGCCTAAGTGTTCAGCAACAACAGATGAATGAATAAAGAAAGTGTGGTGTATATATACGTAATGGAATATTATTCCAACATCAAACAAAATGAAATCCCGTCATTTGCAACAACATGGATGGAACTGGAGGATATTATGCTAAGGGATATATGCCAGGCATAGAAAGACAAATATGACAACCCTCCTGGCGTCCGGTGTGCACCCATGGCGGCCCCGCATCTGCACGCGTAGCTGAACTCGCTGGGGACCCCGAGAGAGGAGCTGGACGCGAAGCGGGTGGTGCTGAACGCGCGGTGGAGGAGGGCTGGCTCGCGCTAGCCAAGGCGCGCTACGCCATGGGTGGCCAAGTCCGGGATCGCTGGAGCCCCAGCTCTGCGTTCACGCCAGCGAGACCCAGGGCGGACTCCAGACATTCAGGATGGCGACAGCTGGCGCCCAGATCCCCGAGGAGGTGGGGCACCGCGAGGCCGCTCTACGCAGGCGCCAGGGTCCCACTAGGACCACAGACCCAGAGCGCTCCAAGACCTCCCAGGACCCGCTGAACTAGTTTGGGATTCTGGTTCCTCACAGTCTACAGCAGGCCCAAACCAGCTTCCAGGATGGCCCGCAGCTGGCTGCAGACATAGCCTGCCTCCAGAACCGCATTGACTGGCGTCAAAGCCAGCTCCGAGGACTCCAGGAGAAACTCAAGCAGTTTGAACAAGGGGCTGCCTGACCTGCATCCACAGACGCGGGGCAGCCAGTTCAGCTATTTTCAGATGTTGCTGCTTGCTCTCGGGCTTTCTTCATAAAGAAGTACCCCACCCCAGCTAATGCCCCCTCCACGTCCCTGGTCTGCATGTTTCTAACTTCATTGGGTGTGAAGTTTGAGGGGGCAAACTGAGCAGCATTGAAAGCCACTACTTGAAAACCACTTCCAGGCCTGTGATCCCATAGGACACACTAACATGGGGCTGGTGACTATTAGTGGACATTTAGGCAACCTTATAGATGACTCGGCTGTACTTTCAAAACTGGATGATGGAACGCTACAGGGATAGTGGTAGGGAAAGATAGGAAGTAGTGCTTCAGGTGCACTGGATCCCTAAAACTTTCTTTCGGAGAAAACCATACAAGGCTAACAGATTAGGACAAGATTTGAATACATAAAAATACAAACACCTAGCAGGGTCTGAGGCAGGCAGTAAAAAAGATCTGACCTAGATTTTTAAGGGAACTCTAGGAAGAGTTCCCTTCCAGGTTTCAAAAATCCTGCCTTTATCTTACCAGGAGAGACCTCTTCATTTGTTGAAGGGCCAATTGTATTCTGTGAACTTCATTATTCTATGGGGTTGTTGATCTTTTTTAACGATTTCTAGGAGATCTTTATGTTTGGGGAAAACTATTCCTTTCTTCATAATATAAGATGTAAATATTTCCCCCCCCGTTTGTCTTTTAACTTTGCCTTGCCTATGGTGGCGTTTTTTGGACTTTTATTGTAAAATAAAACACATTGCAAGCCGGGCTCCGTGGCTCAGCCTGTAATCCCGCGCCTTTGGGAGGCTGAGGTGAGTGGATTGCCTGAACCCGCGGGTTCAAGACCCGCCTGGGCAACTTGGTGAGACCTCATCTCTACAATAAATCAAAAAAATTAGTTGGGCGTGGTAGCACGCACCTGTAATTCCGGCTACTCGGAAGGCTGAGGCGAAAGGATCGCCGGAGCCCAGCAGGTCGAGGCTGCGGTGGCCGGGAGCGGCCATTGCACTCCAGTCTGGGCGACGGAGTGAGACTCCAACTCAAAAAAAAAAAAAAACCACCAAAAACACATTGCACCAAACTGCACAGAACAATTGAATAGCCCAATGAATAAAGTGAAAGCTATGGTCACTGCTTGCCACCCCCCCAAAAAAGAAAGACAAATATGTTTCATGTTCTCACTAATATGTGGAAGCTAAAAAAAAAAAATCAGTCTCTAAGAGGTGGAGAGTAGAAGAGTGGTTACAAGAGACTGGGAAGGGTAATAGGAGGGGAGGATAAACAGGGGATAGTGAATAGTTACAAAAATACAGTTAGAAGGAGTAAGATCTGGTGTTTGGTAGCACTATAGGACAACTATTGTTAACAATGACTTATTATATGTTTCAGAATGACTACAAGGGTAGATTTGGAATGTATTCAACACAAACAAATGATAAATGTCTGCAGTAACGGAGATCCTAATTATGCAATTTGATCCTTACACGTTGTATGCTTATATCACATGTACCCCAGAATATGTACAACTGTTCAAGTATATAATGTTTAGGAATCCATAAAAATTAAAAACAAAATTTTTCAATGAAAGAAAATGGAGGAGCCAGACCTCAGGCATGAGAACTGGTTTCTGAAGACCCCAGGAGAACACGAACCTGCCTAGGTTCTTTGGCTGGGCTATGAATTAAGTTGACAAAAGACAGATTAACCGGAGAAAAATCATATTAAATTATGTATCACGCATGGGAGTCCCACAAAATACGAGACTTGACCTCATCTCTACAATAAAGCAAAAAATCAGCTGGGCGTGGTAGCGCGCACCTGTAGTTCCAGCTACTTGGAAGGCTGAGGTGGAAGGATCGCCGGAGCCCAGCAGGTCGAGGCTGCGGTGGCCGGGAGCGGCCACTGCACTCCAGTCTGGGCGACAGTGAGACTCCAACTCACAAAAAAAAAAAAAAAAAAATACGAGACTTGAAGAAGGGCCAGATGATTGAAGCTCATATAGTTTCCTTAGGTACAGAAAGGTATAGGGCCCTGGGACTTCTGGGGGGTGGTGGCCACAGAAGTTATGGGAGGGTGAGCAAAGGAAGTATGTGGTGAATAAAGATTATCTTGTTATACAGATAAAAGTCTCTCAGGTGTCCCTCAGAAGATTAGATGATCGTCTGGCGTGGTGTTCAGGCATCTGTCCTGGGATCCCAGTTAATCTACCCTGGTTAAGATTACAGGGAGGCATTCATGACACTTGAGTTCCCTTTGGAGGATCTCCGTTAGGCAGCTGAGGGGCACTCAGAGAAAGCCATGTCTGCATCCCCTGTTCCCCAAGTGCCCCAGTTCAAAGTACTCGGCATACCAAAGCATTATGCTTTCTTTCTTTTTTTTTTTTTTTTTTTTGAGTTGGTGTCTCACTCTGTCACCCAGACTAGAGTGCAGTGGCCGCTCCCGGCCACCGCAGCCTCGACCTGCTGGTCTCCGGTGATCCTTCTGCCTCAGCCTTCCAAGTAGCTGGAACTACAGGCGCGCGCTACCACGCCTGGCTCATTTTGATTTATTATAGAGATGAGGTCTCGTCAAGTTGCCCAGGCAGGTCTCGAACCCGCGGGCTTAGGCAATCCACTCACCTCAGCCTCCCAAAGGCGTGGGATTACAGGCTGAGCCACTGAGCCTGGCGGCATTATGCTTTCAGGTAGCTTTTCCTGAACTCCTTCAATTTCATCCTCGAAGCCAGATTTTTCAACAGGAAAGGTATCTGGGCATATACATAAATGGTTGTCAGCATATTCGTATTTTATTGTTCCTCTTCTTCTGTGTGGCTGTCCCAAAAATGGCTGGCAGGAAATTTATCTTTTATGACTTCTCTTCCTGTATTTTAACGGGAAACAGTGGAGAACACAACGTATAGGCAGCTGAGAACACAACACGCAGGCAGCTGGGTTTTGTGAGAGTGAGCACAGCACAAAAGGTTCATGGGCTTTAGGCCTGCATTTCCCAAAAGTTGGTGCTGATGCTCACACTCAATCTTTCTAGCCTACAAAACCTATCAGCTGTTCCTACAGGAGACACCAACTCAGCTGTCGTGGATGCAGAGACAAGCAGGGGGACAGCAACAGGAAAGTCTGGAGCAGGAACAGAATTGCGCCTGGGCAAGCCCTTCCTATGGTGCTTGAGCCCTAAACATAGGCCTAAGGGAGTATAGCCCATAGGACTTGCATACTGGCCTCTGCCATGGGGCCAGGATCATATGTCGCTAATGGGACGAAACTAATGGACATAGTAGTATAGTAGTAGAGGCAGGTGGGCCTTGAGTGAATGTTATGCATAGGGAATCATAGCAGGAGCCCTTCAGGGCAGCACCTGCCAGCAGCCTGGGGAAATTTCTTGGAAAATGTTGTCTATATTTATTTTTATTTTTTCACCAGAAAGAACAATATCAAACATACAGAAAATCATTCATGAAAACATACAGGAGACTTTTTTTTTTTTTTGAGTTGGAGTCTCACTCTGTCATCCAGACTGGAGTGCAGTGGCCGCTCCCGGCCACTGCAGCCTCGACCTGCTGGGCTCCGGTGATCCTTCTCCCTCAGCCTTCCAAGTAGCTAGAACTACAGGCGCACGCCACCATGCCCGGTTGTTTTTGACTTGTTGTAGAGATGGGTCTCCCAAGTTGCCCGGGCAGGTCTAAACCCGTGGGCTCGGGCAACCCTCCCTACCCCAAAGGTGGGGGTTTCAGGGGGCCCCCCCCCATGATTTTTTTTTTTTTTTTTTTTAGTTGGAGCTATTTGTCACCCAACGGAGTGCAGTGGCCGCCCCCGGACGACCCTCCCTGCGGGCCCCGGCGACCCTTTCCCCTCACCTTCCAAGTAGTAGAACTACAGGCCACCACCTTCCGGCTAATTTTTGTTTCAGTAAGTTGAGGTCTCACCAATTGCCCGGCTGGTTTTAGCCCCGTGGGTTCACTCACCTCGGCCTCCCAAAGTGCTGAGATTACAGGCTGAGCCACTAAGCCCGACCACAATTTATTTTTTTTTTAAATAACAACTAAGCTGGGCTCGGTGGCTCAGCCTGTAACCCCCGCCTCGGGAGGCTGAGGTGAGTGGATTGCCTGAGCCCGCGGGTTCGAGACCCCCTGGGCAAATTGGGGAGACCTCATCTCTACAATAAATCAAAAATTAGCCGGGCGTGGTAGCGCGCGCCTGTAGTTTCCCGCTATGGAAGGCTGAGGCGGAAGGACGCGGAGCCAGGAGGTCGAGGCTACGGTGGCCGGGAGCGGCCACTGCACTACAGTCTGGGTGACAGAGTGAGACTCCAACTCAAAAAAAAAAAAAAAATAAATAAATAAATAATAACGACTACAAGTCATTGGTTCTCCATGTTTGGAATCTAAATTCTAGAATTGTCTATTGCAATTTGTCCATCTCCTCTTTGCTTTCCATGTACATCTAAGACTGGTGCTAATTCTTCATGGAAGCTGGATGTCTCAGCGTTTCCAGCCATTTAGAAAAGGCAGCAGGGACCATGGCCCTGACCCTCGGATTACTCGTGCTTACCCTCCTAACACTTTCCCTTTCAGTTCTTTGACTTACCAGCAGCTTCTTGTGTTTCGCTGTGCCTGAAAAGGCCATTTCTTCTCTAATAGTATAATTTGGGCAGATGGCTTTTGCTCTCCTTATTTATGCTAACTTTTCCACACCAAAGTTCATATCTCTGTTTATTTAAAATGTAATAATAAAAAAAAATAAAGGTGATGTCATTCACTCAGTGAAAGTAGATTATGAACAAACAGTCAAGTGGAAATGTTTCTTCCATCACACTTTCCAGCTGCCTCTTAGCTCACGGAGGGGTTGATAGAAGTCTCTGTCTAATCCCGCGGCTTTGGGAGGCTGAGGTGAGTGGATTGCCTGAGCCCGTGGGTTTGAGACCTGCCTGGGCAGGCGAGACCTCATCTCTACAGTCAATCAAAAATTAGTCGGGTGTGGTGGCATGTGCCTGTAGTTCCGGCTACTTGGAAGGCTGAGGTGGAAGGATCGCCTGAGCCCAGCAGGTTGAGGTTGCAATGGCCGGGAGTGTACCACTGCACTCCTGGAGCTGACTCTGGGAGCTGCAATGACTTTTCTTGGTTTGATCAGAATTCATGGCTTGAAGGGATTAGCAGATACTGACTTCCAAAGGAAATTGATGCTCTCCCTCCTTTATCTGTGTCCCTTATAGGTCTTTTTTTTTTTTTTTTTAGTTGGAGTCTCATTCCGTCCCCCAGACTGGAGTGCAGTGGCCGCTCCCAGCCACCGCAGCCTCAACCTGCTGGGCTCTGGCGATCCTTCCACCTTAGCCTTCCAAGTAGCTGGAACTACAGGCGTGCGCTACCATGCCTGGCTAAGCACAGCCTGGGTGACAGAGTGAGACTCCAACTCAAAAAAAAAAAAAAGAAAAAAGTCTCTGTCTTCTCCGGTTTCTAATCTTGGGTTGACAGTGTATAGCCAATTTTAAATAATTAGTATTATGTTTAGAGACAGGGTCTCATTCTGTCACCCAGGCTGTGCAATTGTACAATCATAGCTTACTGCAACCTTCAACTTCTGGATTCAACCAGTTCTCCTACTTCAGCCTCCAGAGTAGTTGGGACTTCAGGTGTATGCAACTATACTCAGCTATTTAAAAAAAAAAAATTTTTTTTGTCAGAGTCTTACTCTGTCACCCAGGCTGGTGTGCAGTGGCACACTCACGGCTACTGCAGTGTCAACCTGCTGGGTTCAGGCAGTCCTTCCATTTCAGCCTCCCAAGTAGCTGGAACTACAGGCATGCGCCACCATACCTGGTTGTTTAATATAGTGTAGAGACGAGGTCTTGCCAAGTTGCCCAGTCTGTTCTCAAACCCTGGGCTCAGGCAATCCTCTCTCCTCCACCTCCCAAAGTGCTGTGATTGCAGGCGTGAGCCCCTGTGCCTCGTCCTATTTTTAATTTTTGTAGAGATGGGGTCTGCTATGTTGCCCTGGCTGGTCTCCAACTCCTCTGCTTCCCACCATTTTTCTGTGAGCCACTTCTTAGACTTACTAATTTCTCAGTCTGCCTGGATCAGGCTTCTGCTCCCTCCACTCTACTAACATGCTCTTTCCATGACCACCAGTGAGGCCCTGCTCATGCTAAACAGAATTATGTGTTTCAACAGTCATTTGCCTAATGTTTCATCTATATCTGCAAGTGAAATTAACACCCCCTTGCCCACCAATTTCTCTCACACCTTTCTCTCTCAGTTTTTCTTACAACCTCTCGATTCTTTTTCCCTCACCCCTTAATGAACTTCTCTCCCTGCCCTATCCATAAGTTTGGAAAGGTTCACTCTCGGCCAGCAAGCACTTTTATCCTCATGTTTCACCTATCGAATGTCTCTGAACTTAGACATCTCCCTGAGTTCCAGTACCATATATTCAACACAGGAGGTGTCTTAAAGTTCTTTGAGCTAAATTTACCCCAAATTGAGCATACCAATATGCCACCAACTTCTGCTTCTCTTTCTGAGTTACATTTGCTGATGCAGCCTCTGTAGCCCAGAGAACAGTGCTCATGAAAAGAAGGAAGAATCATTCTTGGGTTCCCAAAGGGGGAGCTGACTCTGGGAGCTGCAATGACTTTCCTTGGTTTGATCAGAATTCATGGCTTGAAGGGATTAGCAGATACTGACTTCCAAAGGAAATTGATGCTCTCCCTCCTTATTGTATCCCTTATAGGTTTTTTTTTTTTTTTTTTGAGTTGGAGTCTCACTCTGTTGCCCAGACTGGAGTGCAGTGGCCGCTCCCGGCCACCGCAGCCTCGACCTGCTGGGCTCCGGCGGTCCTTTCGCCTCAGCCTTCCAAGTAGCTGGAACTACAGGCGTGCGCTACCACGCCCGGCTAACTTTTTTTGATTTATTGTAGAGATGAGGTCTCGCCAAATTGCCCAGGCGGGTCTCGAACCCGCGGGCTCAGGCAATCCACTCACCTCAGCCTCCCAAGGTCCGGGATTACAGGCTGAGCCACTGAGCCCAGCTTCCTCATAGGTCTTTATCTCCTTGGGTAGAAAATGGAGAGGAATCACTATGCTTCTCCTTTGTACATAATAATGGCAGCCTGGAGATGCATATATTGTGAAAACAAGGATGGGCTGGGCGTGGTGGCTCAAGCCTGTAATCCCAGCACTTTGGGAAGCTGAGGCGAGAGGATTGCCTGAGCCCAGGGGTTCGACACCAGCCCGGGCAACTTGGCGAGACCTCATCTCTACAATAAATCAAAAAATTAGCTGGGCATGGTACTGCATGCCTGTAGTTCTAGCTACTTGGAAGACTGAGGTGGAAGGATTCCCTGAATCCAGCAGGTTGAGGCTGTGGTGGCTGTGAGTGTATGTGTCACTGCACTCCAGCCTGAGTGACAGGGTGAGACTTCAGCTCAAAACAAAATAAAAAGAGAAAGAAAAGAAAACAAGGTTGGAAGAGGCTCAGGTGGATGAAGAATGAGCTCAGTAGGATTCCCCTCCCACAATGCTCTGTTTCCCAAGAATACAGTGAAGTCTACTCATTTAGCTCTGAATCTTGGAGCTTTTATCTTTCGAGAACACACTTCCTTCCTGTATTTCTAGAAACTGCTGTTTCTGACTGTTCTAAAAATCTCACTGGTCTCCCTGACTCTCTTTTCCATAAAAGAATTGAGTCACAAAAATAGAACCATGAGAAAAGTTCGTTTGACCTCTTTGCCCTCTGAAATACACTGGTGAAAAGAGC
>JAPVLO010001504.1:0-82372 GCA_027257055.1 Cephalopachus bancanus | reverse complement strand
AAGATACCTGCACACGTATGTTTATCGCAGCATTGTTCACAATAGCAAGAACCTGGAACCAACCATGCTGCCCATCAAAAGAGGACTGGACTAAAAAAATGTGGTACATATACATGATGGAATACTACGCAGCCATAAAAAAGAACAAAATCATGAATTTCGCAGCAACCTGGATGGAACTTGAGTCTATAATACTGAGTGACCTCTCAGAAACAAAGATCCGAGTATCACGTGTTCTCACTCATATAATGGACCTTGAACATCCAATGTAATACTATAAGAAAATGACTGACAGTACTGGGAAACTATGGGGAGGGGAGGGGGATGAGATTAACAGTAGCAAATATCTGTCTGGGGAAGGGGAAACACCTCTTATCAATAGGTGTGGGAGCCAACATCTATAGCTACATGTATGTAGGCCTATAAGGGCCCATCTGGAGAACTGTCTCTGACACAAGGAGATCAGTACAGCTACAATATTGGCGTATGAATAAAGACTAATGCATATACATAATAATAAAGTTTATACAGTAATATACAAAATTCAAGTATGATTGGAAGAAAATTCACAGCAGAATCATTTTCTATTTCTCCCTCTTTTCTTAAACTGTTTTTCCTTCTCAAGATATTTTTTAGCTGTTATTTCCTGGTAAACTGGCTAGTCAGCCTTTGTTCTTGCTAGAAAGTTTTCCCTTAGGTTAAAATTAAACATTATAATTGTGATAATAGTTTTGTTATGTTGCCTTAGGTCAAGCAGAACATTCCTGGTTTCTGTATTTGCTGAAACTCTCAGTTTACTTCAGCCCCTGGCTATTGTCATGGCAACGGTGCAGTTCATTGTCCCAAAGTAGTATGACAGGTTCCCAGATGCAGGTAGCCTCCACATAACAGGAAATAAGATTTAGGTTTTAGGTTAAATTACAGTTATATTAAGTTTTATAGAAGATAAGAGTAAGTTTATAGTTTGGATATTAATTAAGGTTAGTGATAAGGCTTATAAGAGTTTATAATAAGAGAGTGGATCAATTAGTATAATACATAGTGTTAAGAGTTAAGTAATGAAGTATATAAGGAAGTAAAGTTTAGACACGAGAAATTCATAGAAGTAATGTTAAGATTTTAGTTTAAGGATAAGTTTTCAGGTAATTAGTATAGGATTCTAGGGCATTGCATATTAAAAATCAGTAGGTTATAAGTATAATAAAAATAAGTTCATAGATATAGTGTAAGGTTAAGTAATACTTAATGTGGTGTTTGATTATAACTTAGAAAGTTACAATAATAAGAGTATAGGCATAAGTTAATAGGATAAATATAAATTGAGTAAGGATAGAAGATTAATATAAAGTTAAGGTAATAATAAGTTGATAGTCTTAATTATTAAGAATCATTAGAAGTTACTAATTTTGGATTTAATGTTAATCAGAGTTTAGCTCACTGGATTGATTAGAATTTAGAATTAATCAAGAAGTTTAGAACATAAAGTATAACATGAATGGGTTATGGGAAACATCTTGTGAAACTATTGATTAATTTGTGTACCTGTTACATTGTGGGCAGCACGTCATGCATCATGGAATAGTAATTGTGTGCTTGGGACTTGAAAGTCTCGTGATAATCTTGTAAGGCATAGTTTGTAAACCACGTTACACATCATGGAACTTGTACGCCCCCAGCAAGTGATTGTCACACTGCTGGAGGGTATGAAAAATGGTATATAAGTTGGAAGAAGTTTGAATAAAATTTGGCTTCAGTCCTGATCAGACTGTTCCCAGAAGGAATTGCCTCTGAGTGGTTTCTTCTCTCCGTCCGGATTCTCCATTGTGGTCCTTACCCACCCTCGGTCAGGGCTGGTCCTCGACAAACAGGGTGCCTGAATAAAGTGTAATTGTATACCTAACCCTTAACTGTATCCCACAAAACCATAATAAAAAATATTGATTTTAAAAAAATAAATAAATAAATAAAATAAAAAGAAATATCCTCAATTATCTACTTTCGCAGGGTTGTCACAAGGATTAAAGCTTATAATTTACATTAAATTTTAACAAATTATAAAAAATGCATTGCATGACTGTTGTTGTATTATAATTAGAATCACATAAATTATAGATTTCATCTTGATATTCCCATAAGCAAATAAAGTTATCACTAGGCAGAAAACATCCGGTCTTACCTCCAAAGTAAGGCAATGTTGGCACCAATATGTGAATAGTAATTTTCTATAAACTTTCTCTACAACCACCACCATCACCTTCACCATGTACCCTTCAAAATTTTAGGTTAAATCCAAGGCAGCCTGAATTTCTTTCATCAGGAATGTTGATCACGCACAATTTGTATTTGATATTGTTCATAATAAAGCAAAACACTGAACATGTATCAGAAAAAAAGAAAAATCAATACAAAAATTTTTACTTCAAATTTGATTTAAAAAAAACTGAGAGTAAAAATAAAAGTCAGTTTTGAGATCTAATCAACACAACAAAATTTTCCCTCAAATTTGATAAGAAAAAAAGAGATGGGAACAATTATTTCCCAGAATTTATAGGAGATGTGAATAGAATCATTTTATCATAGTATGATATTAAAAATGTAACAAAGTCTCAGCTAAAGAGATTTTTATTTCTACATGAGTAATAGTCCATAACACTTGATGAAAAACAGAATCTAAATGATACAACAACATCACGTATTTGGGTAATTATCTTTAGTTGAGGAAACAGAGTGAAGTAATTGCCTTGAGAGTGAATATACGTTTGTCTATAGGATGACAGTGTTGATGCAGATTCTGCTCTTTTTGAAATCTTGTTTGATTTGCTCATTCAAAAGTAGTCAAAAGTGGCAGTTTTCCTTCTCTACTCTTCAAGGGTTATTATCTCCCCAGTTTCACCTTGCCTCAGAGAAAAGCAATAACCTCTCTCCTATTAATAATCTTGAACTTATAAATGCCAATTTTGTATGAATTTTCTCTTCATGCATACAATACTTAAATATTATATACTTGCTTTTGAAGGCTTTTTCTGTCCAATGGACTAAAAATAAACAATGTTATCACTGGGACCATAAGGTACACAATTCAGTGTTTATTGAAGAAAATGGTTTTGCTTCTCAACCAATACCTTAAAATAACCTAATAGGTTGCTAGGTAGTTAAAGCTGGCAGCTGTCAAATCAATACCACCTCTTTGTACCTGTGTGTTTATAAATGGCTTCCTACAATGAGTGTTTTAAAGATACATGATATTACCAAGTCTAAATTATTTTTAGATCATTATATAGGATAGGACTGCATCATTCTAATAATGCTTTATTCAAAAATATATCTCTAAATAACTAATTCCCCAGACTACAATGCATTTTACTATTTTAGAGAATACTACTACACATTAATTCTGTTTCCCTTTAATGCAGACCTTTGCATTTCAAAGTAATTATATCTTATTGAAATAATATAAAGATTGAGGTCTATTTAAAATTGTTGACTTGTTAATGCAAATTTACTTCCCTATCTAATTAGACAAAATATACTAAGTATTTCTCTAGTCACGTGTCACATATCATGTCAAGTGTAGATGCCAAGATAAATAAGACATCATTCTTTTTTATTATTATTATAAAGATGCGGGGTACAATTCAGGGCTAGGTATGCAAACACTGATTATGCAGGTACATTGTTGATGAGGTATGCCCCTCCCTCCCTCCCGAGCAGTTTCTCTCAACGGCCAATCCCACCCCTTCCCTTGGCAGTTTCCCACTAGGGATTCCTAGTTTGCCAATCCCTTTCTTATGGTATTATAATAATTGTTTAAGGTCCACTTATGAGTGAAAACATATGGTACTCTGTTCTTCGTTTCTGTGGTGGATCACTAAGTATGATCGACTCTAAATCCATCCAATTTGCTGCAAAGTCCATATGTTTGTCCTTCTTTATGGCTGCATAATATTCCATTGTGTATATGTACCACATTTTTTTAATCCAGTCCAGATTCAATGAGCAACATGGTTGGTTCCATGTTTTTGCTATTGTGAATAGAGCTGCAAGAAACATACATGTGCAGGTATCTTTTTTGTAGAATGATTTGAGTTCCCCCGCATATATTCCCAATAGGGGAATTGCTGGGTCATATGGAAGGTCAATTTCTAGTTCTTTCTGAAAGAACACACTGCCTTCCAAAGAGGTTGCACTAGTTTGCATTCCCACCAGCAGTGCAGAAGCATTCCTTTCTCTCCACATCCTTGCCAGCATCTGTTATTGTTTGTTTTATTAATGATGGCCATTCTTACTGGGGTTAGGTGGTATCTCAATGTGGTTTTGATTGCATTTCTCTGATGATGAGTGAGGCTGAGCACTTTTTTATGTGTCTGTTGGCTGCCTGTATATCTTCTGAGAAGTCTCTATTCATGTCTTTTGCCCACTTTTTAATGGGGTTGCTTGTTTTTTTTCCTTTCCGTGCATTTGTGTTCCTTACAGATTCTAGATGTTAGGCCTTTGTCAGATATAAAGTTGGCAAATATTTTTTTCCCATTCTGTGGTCCGTCTCCCTGCTCTCTTGATGGTTTATTTTGCTTTGCAGAAGCTCGTTAGTCTGATGAAGTCCCATTTGTCTATGTTATTTCTTAAGGTATGGGCATTTAGGGTTCTGAAAAAGAATTGGTTGCCAGTTCCAATTTCCATAAGAATGTCGTCTCCTGTGTTTTCTAAGATTCTTATATTTTGAGGTTTTATATTTAGAAGACGTCATTCTTAAGTTGAAGAAGGAAGTCAAGTGATCAGAGAAATTATAAGAGAAATAAAAGCAAAACTGCTCTCAATTATGTTTTGTACATTTAAAGAGTTTTAGTGATTTTGTTTTGGGGGTTACTTAGGGCCCCACTATTAAAGATACTGCAAAGCCAGGAACAGAAGCAAGCACCTGGGGCTTCAAGAATCATTGAATATAAGTTATCTACACCTCCCAGGTTTTAAAAATAAGATCCACATCAGCTCTATGAACACACCTGGCATCTTAGAATTTAAATGATAAACCTGGATGTCTTATCTTAATTCATTTGTAAAAGTGAATGGATCATTTTTTTTCTTCCTGTACTGCAAAAAGTCTCAATGCTAAAGCCTGCTTTTCTGACAGGGTCAAAATTCTATGAGTCATCTGCAACAATTATGCCTGCCTGACACCAAAATTCAGATCAGATTCGGGACGTTCAAAAGCCTGCTCAAGTATGAGTGGAGAGGCATGCCTATGCCTCCATGACTTGCCTATTTATATTTCAAAAAGGAAACAACTGTGAATACATTCCTCTAAATCCTTCCAACCAAAAAGTCTTCCCTCAGGTGGGTGGCTATTTGATCAAGGACAGATGAAAAACTCACACACTTACACAGGATTACATGCCACAATATGAAAACCATAAGCCTTAAATTAGAATGTCTGCATATTAATGTTAATTATCACTACTAATGTTAATTAGTACTAGACTAATCCATGCCCTGCACACGTTGAAATGACCACACGATGATTCTGAAATCAGGCTACAGTATATTAAAAGGCTTTGATCGGTGGCTCAGCCTGTAATCCCGCGCCTTTGGGAGGCTGAAGTGAGTGGATTGCCTGAGCCCGCGGGTTCGAGACCCGCCTGGGCAGCGAGAGCTCATCTCTACAATAAATAAAAAAATCAGCCGGGCGTGGTAGCGCATGCCTGTAATTCCAACTACTTGGAAGGCTGAGGCAGAAGGATCACCGGAGTCCAGCAGGTCGAGGCTGCGGTGGCCAGGAGCGGCCACTGCACTCCATTGTGGGCGACAGAGTGAGACTCCAACTCAAAAAAAAAGGCTTTGAGATATCTTAACATGTATATTAAGGCAAGTGAGTGAGGGAAAGAGGACACATAAGGCACAAAGGAGAAAAGAAATTATTAAATTATATATTGATTTGGCCATTGTTGTGGGCTGAAGCGTGTCTCCTCCCAACCCAATATGTGTAAATCCTAACCTCTCTAGTACTTGTGAATGTGACATTGGAAATAGGATTTTTGTGGATGTAATTGAGTTAAAATGAGGTCGTGCTAGATTAGGAAAGGCCCTAATCCACTGACTAGTATTTTTATAAAAAGAAGAAAATCTGGACACAGACAAACACACTGGAAAAATATCACATGAAGACTGAGGTAGAGATTGAAACGATGCATCTACAAGTCCAGAAATGCCAAGGATTACTGGCAATCACCAGAAGCTAGGAAGAAACAAGGAAAGGTTCTTCCCAAAAGCCTTTAGAGAGGGCATAGCCCTTGATTTCAGACTTCCCCTCAAGAACTGTGAGAAAATACATTACTGTTGTTTTGAACCACTCAATTTGTGGTAATTTGTTATGGCAGACCTAGAAACAATAACAGGATTTCCCTGTCAGAGAATGCTACCTTATAGACAATGTATAAGCGTGCAATTCAAGAGACACAGGTGGTTCATCTTACCTTTGCATCTATGCTGTTGCTGAGAGGCAGACCTAGATTCTCTCTCTGGTCTTGTCACTGATTGGATGTGTAAACTTAGGGAAACAAAGTAAATTCTCTAGCTGTAGCTTCTCCATCTATAAGACTGAGGTAACATCATTTACCCTACAAGATCACAATAAAGATTCTGGATAAAGTACAAAAAGCACTTTTCAGAGTGCTTGGACACATGGTGACTAGTACAATTACTTGGACTTTGGAAATAAAATTTCTCATATAAATCATAAAGTTGTGTTGGTGTGGATTACCATAAGTAAAAGAAACCTGCTGGATTCAACCTTCCTTAGACACATTCTTTGGAAGTCATAATTAAAATATCCAAAAGGAAAGACTATGGTATGGAACCAAAATCAGGTATGTAGCAGACACAAACCTTGGCTGTGTTGATCCATTGGACTCTGGGGAGGGCCCATGCCTGGGTGAGGTGGTCGCATACTGGTACCCTTCATGGATCCACAGTGGATATCTTCCACAATCCCCTTGTCATGCATACCATCAATGGGCTGAAACATTTAAAGGACATCAGTTAAGACACCTCTTTAAGGCACAATATTTCTATTTGGAGCTTTAAGATCCCTCCTAAAGTCTTAAAAATGTGGCACAATCACTTGTTACTTATTTTTGGTCATATATTTTTAGACCTTATGGGTGGGGACAAAAAAAAAGAGAGACTACACCAATGGGTTCAGCAAAACCATCTATAAATCAAGTCAAAAATCAAGCTTTAAACAACTGATTTTTTTGTAATTTCAAAACCTGCCAATAAAAATAAAGTCCTGTTTACAAGATAGACAAATATAAGCCATTCTTCCATACCCTTGTAAGTAGTCTTGAAACGTGTTATATGTTGAAGTTAGTCTGAAGTCTGATGGAAGACTATTTAAAAGTCTATGATAATATTTTTAAAAAAATTTTTCCATTGGAGGGGAAGGAGCTATGGAAAGTTTAAAAGTTGAAACCAGAAGGTTCCATGACAGTTGGAAAGAGAGGAACAGACAGGGCAGAGCAGTGAATGGGGGATGAGTACTGAAAGGGAAGGGGTGTGAAAGAGATAGATGTGTACTAAGAGGGAGGAAGAATGAAAAAGGTTAAAGACACAATTTGGAAATAAATGATGAACATGGGCCTGGACCCAGAACTTGAGGCCTAGGACATAACAGACATACAATGAATAGCTATTGAATTGATGTTAATCCGATCCAGAATTGAGCAACGGAACATGTGCTTGAAAAAGGAAAAGCCTATTCCTCCCCAAATGTAATAGCAATTTTCAAAACAGCCTGAAAGAAATATTTCCAGGAGTTTATAGAAACCAAATGACTTCAAGCAAGAAAGTATGAGTGTTTGCAGTTTTGGAGAAAAGAAAGTTAATTTCTGCAGAGTCAAAAGTATGCACTTGAAAAGAGGAAAAATTTACCATAAAGAGGATGTTCAGAAGAAAAATGGGAAGAATCTGGTATAAAGAGTGTCACTGAGTCTGTTAAATAGTAATAATAGAGAGGAAATCAAAGCAACACAGCAGATGTATTTAGGCCACTTGTTTATTTATTTCCAGTAATGTTGAAAAGCAAAAAGCTGAAGCTCAGAGGGAGAAGGAGGAGCAAGACAAGAAATAAAGCTGCCTATGAGAAAAAAAAGGAAGAAAGTAAAGGCATCTGGTCAGCAGGTGTGAGCTCGAAGTGTTCACACATGTCCTCATGCAGGGAACTATCTAAGGGGCTGAGGCTAAGGAAAAGCAGAAAAAAATGCAAAACTTGCAGAATGAGAGCAAAGCAAATTGAAAACAAAAGCATTGAAGGGGGCTAGGTAATAAAACAGAAGGGATCAGAAGAAATGATAATCAATAGAAACAATCAAGTAAAACAAAACAAAACAAAAACTGACCCAACATTCCCAACACTTGTACATTCAATTTTTTTTTTTTTTTTGAGTTGGAGTCTTACTCTGTCGCCTAGACTGGAGTGCAGTGGCCGCTCTCGGTCACCGCAGCCTCGACCTTCTGAGCTCCGGTGATCCTTCCACCTCAGCCTTCCTAGTAGCCGGAATTACAGGCACGCGCTATCATGCCCGGCTGATTTTTTTTGATTTATTGTAGAGATGAGGGCTCACCAAGTTGCCCAGGTGGGTCTCGAACCTGCGGGCTCAGGCAATTCACTCACCTCAGCCTCCCAAAGTGCGGGATTACAGGCTGAGCCACCGAGCCCCGCTTATACATTCAATTTTTAAATGTGTAAATAACAATAAAGGTTAGCTAAATATTTCCTCCAAGTTTTATCTTTCATTTGGAAGGAGAGAGCTCTTCAAATCATTCTGAAATTATGTAATCCACTTGGACAAAGGTTTACAAGTGACAGATCAGATCTAGAATACAGTTCCCTAGTTAATTTAATCTAAACACAAGATAATTTAAGGACTGCAATATGCCAATATGTTGAATAAGTCCCCTACAAAATATGACATGAAAAACAAGCAGCTGGGCAACCCCTTCAGGTCCCCTCCCACTATGGGAGCTTTTCTGTCCTCTCAAAAAATCCTGCTTAAAAAAAAAAAGAAAAGAAAAAGAAAAGCAAGCAGCTTTATTTCTCTCTATATTTGATAAGCTAAAAAATTAATTTAAAAAAAGGATGGAGAGAACTGGGCTACATTAAAGGAAATTAAATGAAAAAAGTAAGTTTCAGAGTAACTAACAGAGATAATATGATTCTATTATGGTCAAAGAAAAGCCAAAAAAAAAAAAACAAAAACACACCCATATATACCTGCCTGTGCTTATACAGTATTTTTACTGAACAAGAATAAAAAATAAGTTACAAAAAGCATGTACAACTAGCTGTTACCTGGGTGAAGCTAGGATTAATCATTTTCTTTATTTAGCTCAATATTATTTTACTTTTCAAAACAAGCATATATTACTTTCTTGATTTGAAAATAATCAAATAACAAAATTTTCAACAAATGAATCTTCCCTTTTGGGCTCTGGTGCTCTACCTTAAGATTGACATAAAGTCCTGCACAATTAAGAGGCAAGACCTGCTCTTTTCTGTGTAATCTTTTTGTTTTAAGCCAATATCTTCCAATGCCTGTCTACTGTGATGGTTAATTTTATATGTCAACTTGCCCTTGGCCACAGGTGCCCAGATATTTGATCTAACATTATTTCTGAGTGTGTCTGCAAGGGTGTTTCTAGATGAGATTAGTATTTGAATTGTTAGACTGAATACAGAAGATTGCCCTCCAAAACATGGATGGGCCTCATCCAATCCCTGGGGGGCCTGAGTAGAATAAAAAGGCAGAAGAAAGGAGCAGTTACTTTCTCTTCTCTGTCTGCCTGATTGCTTGAGCTGGAATGTCAATCTTCCCCTGTCCTTGGACTGGGACTTACACCATTGACTCCTCTGGTTGTCAGGTCTTTGGACTTGAGCTGAAATTCACATGATCAGTTATCCTGGGTTTAGGCCTTCCAATTTGGACTGGAACTATACCACAGGCTTTCCTGGGTCTCCAGCTTGCTGACTGCATATTGTGGAACTGCTCAACTTCCATAATTGTGTGAGCCAATTCCTCATAATAAATCTCTTTCTGTCTATATCTCCTGTTGGTTCTGTTTCTCTGGAGAACTGTGACTAATATGCCTACTTAATATCAGGAGGCAGCTCCATCACCCTATCCATCTGTTGATGACATCAAAAAGAATGTAAAACCTCTACTTGTCTCATTAGGCAAAACCTTCAGGCAGTGTGCAATGTCCTCATGGATTTTCCTTGGTTACTGCTAACTTTCAAAGCAAATTGTCATAGAGGATCTTGTTTACTTTCTCAAAAGGCTGTTCTCTCCTCTTTGCATCTTCTGTGAAAGTATAACGCCAAATTGTACAGATATGATCATCCCCACAGCAACAATCTGAGTCTCATAAACAGAGGATCATTATAACCTTAGTCCAGAAACAAACAGCTGGACGTGAGTTGTGTAAAATCAGAACCTTCTTCCAAAGCCAGAATAAAACTGCTTCACAGAAGACAGCAATGTGCATTTTAAGGATTCCCTAGAGACTGCTTAATTTCAGTAAAGCCTTAAAAAATTCCTTTAGGGAAGGATTTTTTTCCTTGTACTCTTTGGGATTCAATTTTTAAAAATAAGTGCCAATCATTTTAGGGTAGGATAATTTTCAACGTGTTTATAAGTAGATGATGTAAATTACTTAACACAGATAGAAAAAACAATAAGATTATATACTAGTTTACTTATTCACCATGACAAAATACCTTGAACCCATAATCATAGGACCTAACTGTCAGAACTGCATAGTCTATCTTAGTATATTAAAACAGCCAGCATCTGATCTTCATGTCTGGTACAACATCTGAAGTGATAAAAGTATCTCAGGATGTGCATTTTTAATAATATGCAAGATAAGACAAAGTTCTCCTTTGATTCTCTTCTTAACAAAAAAGGGATGGGGTTATCAGAAATATAAGCCATACATGAATCAGAAGACGAGACTGAACACAAGAATAAATTCTTACCTTATGCATTTGATGAATGCCTTCTTGTGGGAAGTCTGCAGACCCCATTGTTGGCATAGGATGTGAGACACTTGGAGGTCCAGGACTTGGCCCCATCATACTGTGGACGGAACCTGGGGATGGTCCTGGTCCTGGACTAGGTCCGAGAATTGGTCCAGGGTAAGGTCCAGACCCTGGCGAAGGCCCTGGGTGGGGCATTGCACCAGGGTCTGTGAGCGTGGACATCTACTTCTCCTGTCTCTGCCACTCAGTAGAGTAATGCTAAGTTGGAAAGCATATAAAAGAACAGCATGTTTTAAACATGATGTTAAGATCAGAATAAAACAGTTGTTAGCATTTGATGGTGCCATTTCGGTAACAAACATCAAACAGAACTGCCTGCCCTGTCTAGTCCAGAATTTTGAGTGAGCGTGATATATATTCGTCTGCCCTAGCCTTTATGAAGACCACTTGTTTAAAAAAACACACTCTAAATGATTCCCCAGAAAGATATAAATCATCTAAGATACAAAAAGACTCACTGGAGAAACTCAAGTTTAACACATAAGCAGAATTCTAAACAAGTTTGAAATTTATTACTTAAGTCAACAGATGCTCTCCATTACTTACTGGTTTGGACACCTTACAAGTCATTAACCCCCAAAACCATTAAAATATAAAACCCTTAAAAAAGTATCTAACCAAGACCCATTTTCATAAGTGAATGGGCATTCAAAACTTCACAGAGAACTCAAGGTAGTTAAAAGGGGAAAAATACAATCTCATAAACTTGATAATGAAAGAGAAGTTCCAATCATGGAAAAAGCAGAGGCTATGGGAATTAGATAAATATGGGTTCAAATACCCACATATGCAATTACTAACTAAGTTATTTAACGTTCTTTCTTCTGAGATTTAAATGTAATAGTGTGTATAAAAAACACAGCTGTGTGCTTGGAACAACAGTCACCGTTATTTAGCATTATTTCCTCCACCATCTCCACTGTACCCGAAGTGACCAGAAGGGACAGTTTAAGATGTGGTCCTCCTGCCAGCTAATTAATTGAAGCAGACATCACTTGGACAGTTAAGGCCAGAGATCTGTCCCAGGCCTCACTCTGGTCAAAGATCCCTGAGTTAAGTCATCCATAACTACTGGATCAGAGCCCACCACAGACTAGATATGGAAATTCTGGTTCTCCAATTTCAACAGAGCAATATTCCACCACCCATGCTCCAAGGCTTCTTGGTATCCCGACTAGGGAACTGCCTCACAGAGTGGGTAAAACTGCACCTTGAATATGAGCCAAAACAAGTACATAAGCTGTTTTCCAGATTCTGATAGAGATCAATGATCCCAGCAAGATGACTGAATACCACCTGTGATAGTAATTGTGCTATATTATGATGTTACCTTGGAGGCACACACCTATAAACACAATTTTTTTTTTCTGTCAACCTCACAAAAAAGCACAATGAGATTCCCTAAGTAATTTGCTTACAGTGATTTTACTCACTGATTAGTGGCAGAGATGAAATGAGATTGTAGCGTCCTAATAACCCGTAGCAGGGCTCTTTCTACAGTGGAACAAGGGGTTAAAGGAGCACTACAACCATATTCATTCTCTTCCTTGCTACCTACCATACTGTCACCTCTTGCTGAAGCTCTAGGGTGTGAGGACTGGAAAGGCAGGGGCTTGCACTTCTTCCCTCCTGTCTCTGGAGTACCTCGACCTAGAGTGTTGGAAATGCTGAAAAAATACCTGAAGAGTCGGCTGAAGACAAAATTTCAAGGACAAACTATTACCAGAGTTGATTAATTTCATAAATTAAAAACTAGAGTAGTCGGTGTTGTGTAAAGAAATCTTTGAAGTTTAAGCAAAAATTTAAGCCATTGTAATAAATAAATTATGGCTAAAATGGGAAGTAGTGAAAGGCTACTACTTCAGAGTGATTATAAGCAGGGAATCAAGATAGGACTAAGAAATCCAGTACAAGTGGCTCCTAAAACAACAGGGGAGTTTCCACCCTGAATTACACCCTTGAATTCACTAAAGAGTCAAATGTTATTATATATTCTTTGTGAATAACAAAGCAGGTGGAAGTAACTTTTTTTTTTTTTTGCTTTCCACCCCCACACAGGTTCAGTCAGCATTTTAAATTTTGGAGACTAACGTCAGTTCAAGGATACTACAAGTTATAATGTTCTTTCATGTTTATCAGCAAAGTAATATACCTCTTTATTTTTAAGTGAATAAAATGAAATTGCTTACTTCCTGTTATGCTTTACCTTGAAATCAACTTCAATAGGTATTACAGTAATATACCACAAGTTTGAACACTGAAGTTTCAAATGCTGAAGTTAGTTTGCCTAATATTCCTACTTTTCAAGTTTTATATTTTAATATATATTAACCCATAACACTACTTTCTATATGTATTATCACTTCCATCTGGGAATCTCAGAGAATGTTGTAATTATTCATATATAGTCCCATAAAAAAAGCTCATCATTTTTTTGTTAAAGGAAAGTATTAAAAACTTAGAGGGAAAAACATATTAGAAGGGAAATGGAAAATTATGGGCATATAAGAGGAATGTTAATATAGGAATATGTTATGTAGGAAACTATTTAAGAGGAAGAGAATCCTCAGATGCATGGACTTCAATGAATGTGAATGGCTCAGATGAATAGTATAGTTGAACAAATTAAGACATTTACCCTCTGCCACATGGCTAATGAACTGTGAGAACCTAGACTCTCATAGAACATGAAGGTGATATTTGTTGCCATCGGACTAGAAGTCCAGAGACCTGGATTCTGGTCTCAGGGTTACTACCAACTCTGGGGCCCTAGAAAAAGTACTTTTCCTCTGGGGTCTTGGCTTCCTTTAGGCTCTCGAAGGTCCCTTCCAGTTGTCCATTCATGAGTTGATGCCTGCTGCCTCCAGGGAATCTAGAAGACTTCATCCAAATCTGTGTGCTATAGACTTTATTAATGAGCCACCATGGCAAAATCAGGGCTATCCTAGGATATGCTCCTGGCTACCATCACTCAAGTATACCCAAGAAGAGGACCTCTCAGCCATGAGGCCTGTAACCCTAGCCTCTTCATTTGCAATGGCAACTTTATTTCACAGTTCAAGTACATAATTAAACTTTCCTACAGTATAAAGAAACTTGGAGGTATAAATCTCAAAGAGACAGGAGTCTCAAGCAGAGGTACATGTCATTCCCAAGTCAGTGTGGTTAAGATTTGGAATCCAGTATTGAACAAGTTAGCTTCTTCCTCACCAGTCCTGCTGATGTCTCCAGGAATCCTTGCCCCTCTCTTCTCCAAAGCACTAATGAGACAATAGAGCTAGGATGGTGACCGTGACAGTAGGCAGAGTAGAGGCCTGGTAGAAGGGATGGCCCAGATAAACTTGATAGGGTAGTGGCAGGTCTGGTCACATGATAACACTCAAAATCTATTTTTATTTTGTGTTGGAGGGAGGAGGGAGTTTTACATTGTCACAGAAAAGAATGACCTGTTCCACAATTAGGCGGCTAACATAATGACAAGAATGTGTCTGGGGGAGGGGCACAGTAACCATGCCATGACACATGCATTGCTGGTCCCCTATCCTTCCCAAGACCAGGGCTCCCTGAAGGCCAGGCTGCCATGTTTTTAGTTAAGACCTGGCCAACAGTACACCCCTTTTCCTCCTTACTTTCCTACTTTCACAACTGGGGAGTGTGTGTTTTTTAAAAATAAAAGACCTCCAAGGAGCTTCCCAGAAATTCAAACACCACAGTCATCCTCCCTCAGCCCAAATTTTCTTCCTCAGCCTTCACTGAAAGGCTCAGCACAGCCATCTGCATATTAAAAGGAGTTCAACTTCATGGAATTTTCAGGGTCACCACTTCAACCATGACAAAACTTATGCTTTACTGTTTACTTGCAATCAGTGGAAATACCAAGGGCCACCCACATGTGTAGTAATATTTAAACACACCTGCATGTGCTTCATAATAATTCTGGTGACTTGAATTGAGGAGGCATTTTGTCACAACCCCACTGAAAAGATTAGAGTATTAAGCGACGAAAGGACAACATGGTTTGCCCAAAGTAACATCTGTAACAGGAGAGAAACCACAACCCTCATCTCCCAGCCCAACACTGGGCTGTCACATGGAACAGACAAGTCATCCACCAGAATAGAGAGTTTTTACCTGGGCCAGAGAAATGTACAGGGATGGGAAGTGGAAGACAAGGAATGATGGAAACAATGGAAGACATATCTTGCAAAGACTAGACTTTGGCTGTGATAACATATTAATTTATACAAGATAGAAGAGCAAAGAGAAGACCTAGAAGATGAGAAGAAGACAATGTCATAAACTGAAAAGGCTGGTGACGTTTAATCAAACATCCAGAAGACCCATTTATTTTTATTCCTAACCATACTAAGTTTCCACTGGGTTCAAGGCATATAGGGTATTAAAAAAATGAAATGACAGGGCTTACCCCAAAACTCTGAAAGTCTGACAGGGGGAAAAAAAAGACTTTTGCATAGTAACAACAAAAGGAAAAAAATAAAAGATCCTGCAATACATGGTGGGGGAGAGGTGCAGCTAAAATATCCAACACAGTCATAGGGTGGGAGGGATTACTTTCAGCTTAGAGGGTAGAGGACAAAAGAAGGGAATTAGGGAGAGATTAACAGAGAAGGTGACATTTCAGCAAGTCCCTGATATTAAGAAAAAAAAGGTTTCCTAGAAACTTTTGTTTTCTAATCACAGAGAAGAGTGTGCAAGAGCACACCAAACTTCACAATACCTCTTAAATTGCTCTTTGCCAAACTTCTTAAAAAAGCACCGGGAGATCTGGATCTCTAGCATGTCTTTTTTCACTGCTCGCTTTGCAGAAAAACTTTGAGGCCCGGGTCAAAGGTGGACATCAGAAATAAAAGTTAGGTAGGTCCAGTCCACATCCCTTAGAATATCTCAGTCTTGTTAAAGTGTTCTGGTTGTTACAGGAGAACTCTAAGGCTCTGGTGATAGTTAAGATAAGAGTTCTTTTATGTCTGTTTGCTGATTCAGAACATCTCCCCTGACTTGAAGGGCTGCTTCTTGTTTTCTATGAAGTTTTCTCTATGAATAAATTGATAATTCACCCACAAGAAGTAGCAACATCTCTAGAACTGGGGCACAGGCACTGCTATTCTTAACAGGGGTGCAGGGGGGGGGGGGGGGAAAAAGAACAGCAGTGCAGATAAATGAAATAAATCTACCAGAAGTTTCTTTTTTAGAGGCCAAGATTGTCTAGATAAGTAGTGAAACATTAACAAGGCCCATGCTGCTTCTTGGTCTGAGATGTGCAACTTTAAACAATGCACAATATGATTTGTGCCATGGATAAAAATTGTACTGGGTAGAAAGCTGACATTGTAAGTTGCTCGACCAAGACCCTAGACCATCATTGAAAACATTTCTTCAGCATTCTCATGGTTATTCACGTCAGTTTGCCATTCATTTCAAAGTCAAAATTTTTTTTCAAAAGTTAAGTAAAACTTTGCTCTGTTTGATGGGCTTCAGTGAACTCTCCTTCATCTTTCAATCAGGGAAACAAATTAGGACATGGGTGAGCTGCTGCCCTCACTTTAAATAAACTGCCTTGGGAACTGTCTCTGCCCAGAGTAAGACCTGGCAAAGGCTCTGAGGCAGCTCTGTGCACAAGAGAAGATAACAACAAACTCAGCAGCAGCTAATTAGTCCCCCATGAGCCCCAGGTACCTCCTTAACAGGATCCTGACTTAACTTTAGCACTCCTATAGATACCATGAGGTACCATCTCACAAGAGTCTACCTGTGACACAATTACATGATCCCTCAATGAGAGCCAACAATGTTCCCACAAAGGAAACATAGTTTTCATAAGGGAATATATAAGAAAACCCAAAGACGGGCTCGGTGGCTCAGCCTGTAATCCCGCACCTTCAGGAGGCTGAGTTGAGTGGATTGCCTGAGCCCGTGGGTTCGTGACCCACCTGGGCAACTTGGCAAGACCTCATCTCTATAATAAATCAAAAATCAGCTGCACGTGGTAGCGCACGCCTGTAGTTCCAGCTACTTGGAAGGCTGAGGTGGAAGGATCGCCAGAGCCCAGCAGGTCGAGGCTGCAGTGGCTGGAATGGCCACTGCACTCCAGTCTGGGTGACAGAGTGAGACTCCAACTCAAAAAAAAAAAAAAGAAAAGAAAACCCAAAGTGCTAGGAGCCCTTTAACAAAGCATCCCTCAAATCCAGGACTCCTGTCCATTGGTAATTATAAAAGTAATCACAGGTAACTATCACTTCTAAAATTCAGTTGAACCCAAACTGCTAGGCAACTGGTCAAAACAAAAGCCAACAAATCAAACCAACAAGGTAATATTTCTTGTATATTTACACATATGCCTGTCTTTCCTAGGTTAGGTCCTTTGGCAAGGCAACCTCATTTTGGATGCTGATAAGAATCAAAGATAGCCACCTCCTTTACTGTCTGTCAAGATAAGTTTATACAATAAACATGTAAAAAAGAGTCTGAAATCCAAACTTAATAACTTCTGGTTGAAATGGCACACTTTTACTGAGAAGTAAAACTTGACCATCATATGCTAAATGAACCAAGGCTATATGAAGGACAATCTTTATATATGTCCAACTGACTTTCATAGTAGCAACAAAAATTCCAACAGTAACCTTTTAAAGTTCATTGCAATTAAAATGGATAACAGCCATGTATTATATTAATAAGCCTTTAAAAAAAAGTCAACACAATCGTTCATTTAACTTCTTTGAGATTCAGGTTCCCTACCTACAAAACAGGTATAAAAGTAGCCAACTATAACCTCAATTTTGATATGAATAAAATAAAACATTAGATATGGAGACATCTGGTGAGTTATCATATGTAAACATGCACTATTGCCAAGATCCTTCTACGGGCTTCAATTCCCATCCTGGTCTCGAATCCATAATTTGCCAGATTAATCTAAAATAGTGCTTTGTTCATGAATTCTCTTACTCAAAACTTCTAAGAGACAAGCGTCCAATACACACTGGATAAAATATCCATGCTTTGGCCTAGAAGTCAATTCTTTCTACAAACTCTGACTTTATTGCCAGGGCCAGCCCCGACCAAGGGTAAGGTTAGGACCCGCTCCAGAGAATCCGGACAGAGAGAAGAAACGACTCTGAGGCCATTCTTCTGGGAACAGTCTGATCAGGACTGAAGCCAAATTTTATTTGAACTCCTTCCAACTTATATACCTTTTTCCATACCCTCCATTAGTGTGTCAATCACTTTGGGGCGTACAAACTTTATGCAAATTACGCATCACAAGACTTGCAAGTTCCAAGCAAACAATTACAATTCCATGATGCATGACGTGTTTCACAAAACCCACATTAAATTTACAGGTATACAATTTAATACAGATTGTTCAAAGTGTTCTCCACAATGTTCAATAAATCATTCACATTATACTCTTTGTTCCAGACCTGATTAATACAAAAACTTTTCTAAGTTAAATCCAAGTTTACTGACTCCTAATATTTTCAACGATTAATATTATCAACTTAACACTATACTATAATCTATAAGTTTACTTAAATGACTCAGTTATTCTATTAATCTATTATGGTTTAATGTAGTGTCCTGTAATTCTATAACAATTAAAACTTATTCTTAAATTATAAAACCTTACCATGACTTAAATAAATTTCCTATGTCTAAACTTTAATTTTTCTAATGTTTGACCTTTAATACTATGCTTTATCATTAATTCTTTTATAAATTGTATAGTAACTATTATATTTGAATAATGTAGCCAAAAGAAACAAACAGCAAGCATAATTTACTCAAATATACTCTAAAACATAACTATAAGTGTATAAATATATATTTTACCCTACTAACAAGTCTACTCTAGAAATCATATAGTAGCTTTCACACTCCTGAGTAAGGAAATGCATGCCACATGCCTCGGGCTGAGGTAAACAGAGGCAGACGAGTTTCGGTATGAAACAAAGGCATAGTCACCAAGTTAATGGCTTTGGGCTGCAGACAGTTTTCGGTATTTAACAAAACAAAGACAAGGAAATGCATAGCCTGTAATGGGACAAAAGCAATCGTTTCTGCCTGGCAAGGGCAGGCAATAAGACTATGATGGTAATTTAGTCTCTAATCTTAGCTCTAGGGGAAACTGCTTAAGAGTTGACTCACCAGTCTACCAAGAAAATAGAAGTTTGAAAAATATCTAGAAAGAAATACAACTTAGAATCATATAAGAAAATTCTGCTGAGCAGCTTTCCATCAGGCTTTACTGCCACGTATGCACACTGGTCACTAATCACACGCCAATATTATAGGTATAACTGATATCCTATGTCAGAGGCGATCTTCCAGATGGGCCTTTACAGGCCTCAGCCATGTAGCTATAGATGTTGGCTCCCAACACTTTATCTTCTGAAAATTCTCTCCAACTGGAACCTCCTGTGCTAGGCCACCAAGTCAAAACAGGTACACTGGTCTTCTCATCACTCCTTCAGGCCCAGTTCCCATGATCTCAGGGCTCTCTTCTATTCTGGGATGATCAGCAACCACCACTCCCACACCTACCCTCCTCCTACAGCAATCCTATCCCATCACAAAGATCTTGTCTACCCCATAAACTCAAGAAAACTCACCCTGATCTCTCTATCATAAGCTTACCATGTGCTATCCATATTAAATATGCCATTATGAATATGCTATTATGTGTTCAGGTACATTCTTTGAAACACATAAATGATCAATTACAGATAATCTATTTTCTTCAGAATTTTGGACTTTGCTGAATGGCATTTTATTTATTTATTTTGGAGTCGGGGGTCTCTGTCACCCAGGTTGCAGTGTAGTGGCACTATCAGGGCTCACCACAGCCCTGACTGCCTTTAGGTAGTCACTCCACCTCACCCTCCTAAATAGCTGGGAATATCCACACATGCCACCACACCAAGCTAATTTTTAAATTTTTTTAGAGATGAGGTCTCACTATGTTGCCCAGGATGGTCTTGAACTCCTGGGCTCAAGCAATCCTCCCACTCCTACCTTTCAGAGTGATGGGATTATAGTTGTGAGCCATCACACCTATAATACACCTATAATACCTATAATCACACCTATAATAGGAGCCATCACACCTATAATATTTGCAAAGCCATTATATGCCCAGTTCAGCAAAGTGGGGGTTGGGGTGGGAGGGGAGTGGGAGAGGGCTTTCCTCCTGGATGTTCAATTTCCATGTGTGATAACTCATCTCCCAGAGAGATGGTAAAAACTGAAATAAGGCTGGGCACAATAGCTCACACCTATAACCTCAGCACTTGGGGAGGCCAGGGAGAGAGGATTGCCTGAGTCCAGATGTTTGAGACATGGAGAGACTTGGTCTCTACAATAAATCAAAAATTAGCTGGGCATGGTAACACACACCTGTAGTATCTTCTACTTGTAAGGCTGAAGCAGAAGAATTGCCCGAGCCCAGCAGATTGAGGCTTCAGTGAGCGGTGATTGTGCCACTGCACTTCAGCCAAGGTGACAGACTGCGACTCCAACTCAAACACTCACAAACACACACACACACACACACACACACACACACACACACACACACAGAAAAATACCATATCAAGTAGGCAAAGAAACATACAATCATCTTGAATCAGAAAAATGCATTCAAAGTGCAAACTAATATGGAATTTCCTTTAGATAACCTGTAAACCACCACATGACAATCTTTTGTGGTTAGAGGGGTTTTTTTTTGCCATTTTAAAGTAATCTTCATTTCCAAATTCTGAATTTTTTTAAAGGAGGAAGTTGAAGTTATAGTTAATGGCTTTATAACCTTAAATTTTTATTTTAACCTTAAATTATTGTTTTAATTTCTGTGGATCCCATTCATCAATTTACAAAAGGGTCAACTCATATTTAAATTAGGCCAGTTTCTAAAGGAGTTTCAAAAATATTACATATTTTTGCTTGCACAGATATTACATATTGATATAAGACTGATGCTTAAGTTGATGCTAGTCTACTTAAAAATATAATAGAATATTGTGATTTTGTTTTAAATCTTACAGCCATATAGCCTGATTACAATTGTCCTAATGTCCTGAAAGTCTTTTATATCTAAAAAAGTCATAATTCATATGAAGTTTTAATTATATAACAATGTATTATGAACCCAGAAGGGCATTTATTTATGTCATTGTAGATGTAAAGTCAAAAATCTTATGTTCCACATCTAAACAATCCTTCCAAATGAGTGAATTAATGAGGTATTTATATCAAATATTCAAAAGACCCAGCTCCTGAATTTCATCAGCTTTATTATATGCTTGGCTCAGGTATAATTACTCAAGTATCTTTGCGTTATCTTTACAACTTTTATTACTTAAAAGCTCCCTCTAACAAGCATATTCTAACACTTTCAAGGAAAAGTACTATATTAACATGAGTAATAATAAAGTCATAGTACACAGTAATAAAGATGTAAAGTTTTCCAAATCCAGGTTGCAAGATTTCATTTAAGTTGGAGATAAATATCTTAGGCAAATAAATATGCTCTCTTTCATAATGACTCTGGCAAAACATAGTTTTAGACTCCTATACTCCCTGGTAAGCAGGGAGTCACAGCTTTCTATATAGGAAAATAAATATCCCAGGCTTTCCCAATTACTCTACTAAAATAACTTACCATCATCTATATTTTCAACTCACAACTACTTGTGGAATGACCCATGACTTTATTAAATGGCTAGAGATTAGAGTTCCCTAATAAGAACTCTTCCAAGGAGGACAGAAAATTCAGATCCTCTAATGGCCAAAAACAATCTCTAAGACATAACATTTAAAGAAAAAAATGTAGAAGTGAATTCTTTTACATTAAAATAAAGAAATCAGAAATAGTACCCAAATGTGGCTTTTTATATTAGGAAAATTTTCTCATCTGTTCAGCAGAAATACAACAGGAGAAAAATGTGACTCACATACAGAGCTTTTTAAGGTCATTCACGTTAAGCAACCAATTTGTCCCTGTCTTCTCTTAAAATCTTCTTGACAAGAAACGGTGAGAATCAAATCTTCTAGTAGTTAAATCAGGTCCTACCAACACTCCCAACATGCTAATGCTGGGACAATAGTACATAGCATTATATTTGTGATAATTCAGTTGTCCTCATGGTAGCATGTCAAGATGTCATAAATAGTGATTTATTATTTCTCTGGAGTATCAAAATGCTGCTGACCTAGGAGAGTTTGACAAAGGCCTTGTTTACAAAGGAAGACTTCTGTAGGAGGGAAAAAAAAAGCCATGAAAACACTAGAGGACAGCACCACTTTTATAATTTATGAAAGTCTTCTTTTTCATGGTCTTGCTCTAATACATAAAAAGCCTTTAAAATGAAATGTCAAAACATTACAGTAACATAAGGGGGTATCACAATTACTTTTAGAAAAGAATGGGATGGGCTTTTATATTGGTCTGTAGAGTGACTTACCTTAAACTTAATGAAAGAAAAAAAGTTTAAAATAATTATCTGTAAAAGTGTCACTTTCTACTTATACCCTGTCAGAAATACTTTCAACAGAATTCAAGCATTAACAATACAATACAAGCAGAGACACTTTTATTTTGGTCAATTCTAAGCCTCAGGTGTTGGTCAAAGCACTTTTCAAGAAACTTGATGAGAAATGCTCAAAAACCACTTTACAAATAAACAAAAGAAAATATCCAAGGCTGCTTTGAACATGCTCTTGCGGTGAATATTTTCTGTGAAACACCACAGTGCAGCTAGTCCTGACACTGGGCTGTAACTGATAGAACTCATAAGAGAAAGGTTTCACTGAAGGAAGCCTTCCCTCACCTCGCCCTCTTCAAGGCTTCTGATAGCCCAAACTCCTAACTTATTTTAAATGTGCTTTACCAATATGGCATCACTCGTCAATGCCCCCAACTGTCGGGAGCCGCAACTCCTAACAGAAGGCAAAGTAAGGGTTACCTGAAAATGGGAAAAACGCTGGCTGGGAGCAAGGCCCCAGCTAAAGCCTCCGTTCGGAGGCAAAGCCCATGGATCCCATTGATGGGCCTCTTTGATCTTTAGGAGTGTGTGCATAAGACAGAAAGTACCCCTTTCTGATGAAGCATTAACTAATAAGCGAGGATGGTGTATTGGTGAAACTGAAGTTTGAGACATGAATAAGGAACACAGCAAAAGTACAGCCATTAGAGACGCTAGAGAATGTTTACTTACCTTCGTCTCCATAAAAAGCAAAACCATTGTGTACAAAGAAAATAAAAGAACTTTCCCATTCTTTATTTTTAATGGTTAACAGACCCTATACAAAAATAACATCTTAGACAGGTAAGATGGAGGAGGAAGTTTGTGAGACCTGAGACAAGTCAATCCTGAGGGCAGCTGCTTTTAAACACAATTTAAGAAAGTATAGACATAGTAGATATAAGTTTATAAGGGTAAAACAATTTAGTAGCATAAGTATAATAATATAAGAGAAAATAGTTAAGTAGATAAAAATAGGAAGATGATTCAAAATAATTAGATAAAAAATAATTAAATGGAAAATAAATATAGAATATAAGAGTAATCAAGTATAATTCATATAAAGATTGTTAAATATTATTAGATTATGATTCATATAAGCAGAATAAGAATAAAAACAGATACAAATAGGAATAATAGGCATAATAAAAATGCCTAATTATAGAAAATAATTAAGAAGCAATAAAGTTAGTTATGAAAATGCCAATATATTGCTGCTAAGTTACACGTAAGAATTTAGTTAGAAATATGATATAAAAAGGATGAGGGTTAAAAGGTTACAGTTAATAATTTTTAGCAAAAATTGTTTCATTCCTGTCTGTTGGTTTTAACATAATGGAAACAAAAACAGAATAGGGAGGAACAAATAAATCACTGTAGACCATTTGATTGTAAAAGAAAACATAATGTAAGCATTTGTGGGCATATGTGTGAGGGGGTTGAGGGTCGAAAATGCCTTATATAAGCATGTCAAAATTGAATAAACTTTGGAAGAGTCCTGAACTCTACCCAGGAAGTTGATTTGTGTCTTCTTCCTTCACCGCATCTGATTCTCTCGCCTCAGGCCCTAACCCTTGTGTTGGAGCTGGACTCTAACAACCAACAAGGCAGATGGACCTCTGATTTACAGGGTTGCCTTTTCCCCTCAGTCGACTTCAATAAATATCTTTTGGACCTAACACGTGTCTCAAAATTCTGGTTTTAAAATAGCAAACATTTGAGTTGTAAGGGAGCATTAAAAAATAGAAAGGAAGAAAGAAAGAAAGTGCAGGAAAATAAAAAAGCAATTAGATTTTTAAAAGAGAAAGTGTGTCTCAGTTTGCATAACAATGCACCAACTAGGCGTCAACCCTGCAACACCTCTTAACACTTCATCAGTGTGCTAGAGGTAGCCCAGAAAGCTAGAGGTAGCTTGAAAGTCCTATGCTGGCCAACAAGCTTCAGATAGCAGTCCCCCAAATAGCCGGTGGAAAATAATACTAAAAACATTTGAATGTGCATTTGTAAATATACACATATAACACTGGGCATGGCTTTTAAAGCAGTCTCAGTGGTTTCTGACTCTTAGGTGGTTGGATAGGAATTTTTTGCTATTCAACACCCAAGCAACAATCTCACTATTCATACAAACATTCTGTTCATACAAGCAAGGCACACAACCAGGTGCAAATTTTAAAAGTCCTTTGAAATGAAAGTTGAAATTTAACTCTGCTATTGGGGTAATGCATAAACATTAAAAATAACCACTCAATGCTGTAAACAAACGTGCATCCTTAGTGTCTTCCTTGTGCTCTAACATTTCACATACAAAGGAATACATGCCTACATAATGACCAGAAAGGAGACAATGATGACTCCTCTTCAAAAAATTACTATCCCAGGTCGCTTTGCTTTTTCCAAAGCACCAACCTCCATCAGGTTAGGAAGGAGGGAAAGAAAAGGCAACAACCTTACAAAACTCTCCCAAAAGTTATATAAGCAAAGGAGAGGAGAAGCCCAGTCTGGGCTTTGTACCCATGTGCCACTAAAATTACATAACACCCGGTGCAGACATTGAATAAGGAATTGATTCTTATCAATTCCACAACACCCCCACTCCCTCGACTCCCAAGCCTTCCTCCTCCCCTTAAAAAAAATCCAAACGCCTGGTAAGAGCGAGTGGACGACTTCGAATATTTATTTTATTGCTGGAGTAAATCCTGTGAGAGTTGGAGGTACCTTTAGGCCCAAAGTTTGAATGTGCAACAGCCCCAGGGCGCAGCGACTCACACTCCCCGGATCCGGAGGAGAAAGAACTGACAAGCGACAGCAGTCAGCAAGGCCTTCTTCTTCCCCTTCACGGTGCCTCCCGCTGGAAAGTTTTCCACGCAATCGATCGGAGGACAAGGAGCCCATTTCCCCCGCCTGCCTGACTTTGCGGGAAACGAGCCAGGAGACCGGAGAGGGCTGGCAGGGAAAGAGCTGGAAAGCTTCGCACACAGCAGGCGGCGCCGCAGACTCCTTACCTGGGGGACGCGGAACAAAAAGGGGCGCGGGGCCCGCGGAGCTTGGGGTGGCGGCTCGGCCGGCGGCCAGGAGCCGGTGTCCGCGCCATAGCCCTAGGCCCGCGCCCGAGCCCACGGCCCGGCCCCCGCCGCTGCCGCCGCTTCCTTCCTCACGAGCGTCATGTCACAGCGATCAATCTTGTCTGTGTGCTGTGTGCGCTTCGCTGCTGTGACTTCCTGATTCTCCGCCGCTCGCTCGCACACACGCACACTCACAGCCACACGCACCCGCCACCCCCTCCGTCCTCGCCACCAAGCCTCGCCTGGTCCTCCCCGGGCTCCCGAGGAGGGTGCGGGCAAGAGGGGTGCCGCCGCCTCTGCTCCCGACGCACTGGCCCCTGCGCGCGCAACACACAAGCGCAGATACACTCGCGCCGGTCGGGAGGGAGCGGAGACGCGAGCCGCGGGAGTTCGCAGCCCCTCCCACCCCTCCACCCTACTTAGTTGCCCCGCCAAACTTTTCTTTCCTGCCTGATCCACGTCCAACTTCCCTCCACCACCACCCCCAACCCCATTCCCCCTCCAAGCTGCCCAGCCAGCCCCGCTCTCACCACCATCTGCAGCAAAAGGCAACCCGGATAAAACTAATAATGCAATCCAGGCGGCTGAGGTGGAGGCGAGCTAGCAGACACGCTAGCAGCAGGCGATCTCCCCGCGTGTACCGGAAACCGACCCTAGTGCCCCGGTCAGGGCGCTGGTGTCCTCAGGAGCCTGCACTGCTGCACCTCGCTCCACGTGGTGCAACTGCGCCCAGGCTGCAAGGCCTGGTGCGGGGCACTGGGGGCATAGTGCTGGATGTGCGCCCCGCGCCGGACCGGTTACTTGGGGAAGTGCATCGCGACGCCTTTGCAGATGGCATGGCCGTGTTTTGCAACGCAAACGGGAGGAGGGAAGACGGCCGGATGGAAGGGGAGAACAAAGGAAGGTGTAAACCCGGTTGGGATGGGAATATAGCAAACTCCTAATCAAGGGAGAGAGAAGGAAGGAGTGCGTGTCATGCTGGGAGGAGGTTCCTACCGGGTCTTCCCCGCCTCCCGCCCTCGTCACCCTCCCCACTCCCTCCCCACCGCAGCCCTTCTCCGGCCAACGCCACTGCCGCTGCCCGGGTGCGCGCGGGTCCTGTTTGTGACAGTCAGGCAGAGAGGATTATCCAGATCATGGCCTTCCGGCCCGCAGCCACCGTAGCTCCCCCGGGTCCCATCGCGCCCCTAGCACCCGGACGATCGCAGGCGCCCCACGCCCGCAGCTCCCGCGGCGCTAGCCTGGGGCAGACGCGCCGGAAAAAGAAAACAAACCCGGGGGAGGGAGGGCAAGGTAACGGAGCCCAGCGGGCACCAACGACCTCCTTCTTCGGGGCCTTCTCCCTCCCCTCCAGCAGTGCGGACCGGGCCGGACACTCAGAACTTCAACACCCCGAGCCTGCGCCGGCGCCAGGTACCAGGGGCAGGGACGTCCACAGCGCCGCAAGTGCAGACCCCTGGCAGCCCTTCTGCCTAAAGGCCTGCCTACCAATCAGCGTCCCTATCCCCGCCGAAGGGAACGCGGAAAGTGGAGGTGACACCCCGGACCTGGCACGCACCGGCCCCGCGGCAGTGGCCGCCGCCTCCTCGGCGCATCAGCCCCGGCTTCTCCCGCCGGGAACCGCTCTCGTCTCCGCAGCCGGAGCCCTTTAAACAAGTCCCCGGGTGGCGGGTGGCAGCAGCGTTCGTTGGCGCCCCGCCGCCAGCCCGGGCTCCTCACCCTCCTTTCCCGTTCCCCTTCCAACTCTTCCGGGGAGGATTGCTCGGAATGAACAGTAGCGTTTCCATCCTCCTCCCCTGTCCGCCAGCCTTCCTTCTCCTTCTGCCATCCCCCAAATCCCCCGCGCTTTTAAGGGGTTGGGGGGGTTGCAACCTGGCGGAACGTGTGTGCTGCAACCTTGAGTTGGCAGCGTATCGCTGACTGTCTATTCAGGATCAAGGCTATAGCTTGTTGGGATTTTTTTTCCTCCTTTGCCCCCTTGAAGTAGTAATTATTACTGTTATTATTAGAACAGCAGGTTCGGTTGAAACTTTCTCGTTTCTTCCACCGCCGCCTGGGAGCTGTCGTTAGAGCATTCCACCTGAGGCCCACGGGGAGGAGGCGGGCTTTTTTTGTTGTGGCGGTTGGCCCGCCTGTTTGTTTTGGTCTCCGTGCATGCACAATAAATAATAATTAGGATAATAATGAATAATCCCGGGCGAAGGCGGCGCGGTGCCGGAGGGGTTTGCGCGGCGGCTGCGGTGGGGAGGCCGGAGGGAGGGGAAGAGGAGAAAGGAGTTGTAAGTTATATTTACCTTGCTCGCGAGGAGTGTGCTGGCTGAATCTTTTCCCTCTCTGAGTCACCCAGAGTACAGAAACAGAGGGAGAGAGGACTAGATTATGAATATGACTTCATTGATGACAGCCATCCCCTCCTCTTCCTAAAGTCGGGCTCCGCCCCGCGTCCCACCCTCGCCGCCTCCACGGGCGCCGGAAGACTCGCGGCAGCAGGCCCCGCGCGCAGCTCCTCCCTGCCCGCCCAGGCGCGGGTTGGCGGGACGCGTCTGTCACTCGCCCGGCTCAGCGACTCCGGGAGCGCGGGGGGAGCAGGGGGCGGTGTGCAAGAATGTGGATCGAGACGGCTCTACTGTATGCGTGGATCCGTGTGTGTCTGCAAGGCGCCGGCTCTTAGGCGGTGTTTGTGCCTGGAGCAGAGAAACTGCGCAGGACGCAGAAAGCCCCGAGCCCTGCTGGAGTTGGGCGCCCGTTGTCCCTTTCCTGGCAGCCCTCTGCCAGGGGCACTGCGGGGCTCCTCCGGGGAGGCTGGGAAGAGGAGGAGGCTAAGCAAAGGGAGGGCAGCCGTAGTAATAGCGCGTAGTAGTTTGGGGGTATGTGGAGAAGGTGCTGGAATTTAACTGTGCCTCTGCCTGCCAGAGCAAGCCTGCAGAGAGAAAGGGAGGGGACAGAGGGAGGGCTCCGAGTGGCACCAGAGCTGTTTGTGGCACAGTGTTGGCTATGTAAAAAGCGGGCATTGTCGTACCTGGCTGAAACTTTCTTTTTCTCCCCCCACGTCCCCAAGGCTGTCATTATAAATCTGCCCCCCCGCTTCCCCGTAAAAACGGAGGCGGGCACAAAGAACATTCCTGCCAAATCTGTCTCTTCTCTAAAGGACTGCAAGCTTCCAAATGCCAGTGAGGGAGAAACAGCTGAGAGCCTGAATGCCTTACAAATAAATAAACCCGCCCTAACTCCTCTGTTTACTTCGTGGACTAGACACATCGCTTTAACCTTCCCTCACCTGTCATCTTTGCTAAGATATATACAAAAATATGGAAAAACAATCCTGTGGGGGCGGGGAGGGGCGGGCGGGTTAGGGGGTGGCTGAATCATGGAATCTGCTTTTGATTTAAGAAGGGGACTAAGTCTCTTATTCTCTTCAGACCCAGTCTCTTCCCTCCCACCCCACAGTTAAGACCAATTAAGGCTACAAACTGTAATCTGCTGGCACGTCGCGGTTTTGAGACCTCTTGCTCCGATTTTCCTTGAAATACAGTACTTTGGCCGGACCAATAGGTCAGTGCTTGGTGAGACAATTTTATTTTTAGTTTTATGAAGTGTGAAAGAATGTTAGGAGATTTTAAATCAGGGACCTATTATTTTAGACTCAGATTAATGTAGGTGCTTGACTCTTAATATTAAAACTGTTCCTATGCAGTAGTGCTATGAAAAGTGTGATTTATCCCTTATTTTGTAATGTAATGGCTTAAATTAGTCATTCAAAGTGCACTGTGACTATCTGGTTGAGGATTTCCCCCCTAGAGTAAAATCCTATTTAAAGACCATTTTACTGTTGCAAAATTGACTCTATCTGAGCAACTGGGTCTGAATTGCAGTTCTAGGATGCTTAAAACTACAGACTTGATAAATTGAAGACAAGAAGCAATGCAAAGAACACCAAATACTGCATGTGGTCATTAAGAAGTGAGAATTGTTGACATGGCTGGTCCACTGCTGACTGAAGTAGAGCCCTCAAGGGCAGCATTTTTTTGATGGACTAGGAAGTGTTGGTGATCACCCACTCTATGGCTTTCTAAGGTCTTTTGACTTGGTTAACTTTAGCTTCATCATTTTCTGTTTATCTTAAGAGAACCTCAAGACATCAAAAGATAGCACATTAAATAGAATATAGTACACCCTTGAAGAATCTGTTGTAAGAATTTTTGTTTTTCTGCCTGAGGGTGTGCCAGTATAACTACTAACTGGGAAATATATAGTGAGGAATTTTAAACAAAATTAGTAGTGTAGTAAAATTATACCATAAATACTGACTTCTAACTACCTAATAAGTTGCAACTAATAATATAGCCAGATAACCTAGTTGTCTATAATAAAGGACTTTAACCTAATGGCAATGCTTATTACATTGAGCAGTATTTGGTTTTAATGTTTCAGGGCCTAATTTTAGGGCATGCCAACCTCACATGCTAGTTTTCAGAAACTGATGACTTCACCTTTATTCTCTTATGAATAAGTGCCTTTTATCCCCTTAAGATCCCACCTCCACTTGCAATGCCAACTTTCAAAAAGAAAATAGTAAGTCACTGGAGGAAGAGACTGACTGTTCCTTCTGGCATTTTGTCAGAGGGAAAGTGAAGAAGAAAACATTCCCTTTGTTATATGTGTATATTCTTCAGCTTATATAAAATTTTGATGCAGTACTTGGAGGGGTTGGTATCCATGTATTATATGCACAACTGTGGGAATTGAAAAATAAAATCTATCATTGGGAGCAGAAATTAAATATAGATATTACATCTCCCTCTCCCCTCACGGTTGGTCTAAGACAGCATCACCTCTCCCTTCAGGTCTTTCCTCTGAAGAATCATCTTGTTTGTAGTTTGTAATGCAGCAAGTAGGAATTTTATAAAATAAGGCCTAGACCCTGGAGAAATGTAAAGGCAGCAACATTCACTTGGTACAGAAAGAAGACTGTAGAACATACAGCATGAGCTTCATCTTTGAGGTAAAACAAAATTTAACAATTGATGTTAAGGAAGAAAATTATGGGTTCTTTTGTTTTGCGGAAAAATCACACAAAAACAAATATGGCTGGAGGGTAAAAGGACTAGGAGGCTGACAGGGTGCTGCGTTCACAGGAAGCTTTACTTTTTGGACTTTGATGAGTCATCATGTGTTCTCTGAACTTACTTTTCTCTTTCTAGTTTGCTATCAAAAGATGGAAGTCACTTTTTCATGCCTGTATGACCATATTCACTTGTTATGTAAGTCTACTTTGGGTGACATTCTGTATAGAGTAGAGATTGGGCTTGAAAATTGATATCTAGTTACAGCATACTCGTAAAGAAAAACTCCATGTACAAAGTTAGGAGCCTTCTATTTTGAACAAACTGTTAATGCTGACTGAATTGTTGCCTAGCTTCAAACATCAGCAGGTAAGACCATTTAGACATGAGCACTTCATTTTCAGTGATGAAAACTGAACTTCAACAAATTGAATCAGCTGACATTTAATTTAGTGAAGAGTTTAGAATTAGCAAGCAAATTTATTACAGAAATAAGCATTCCTCTTTCTCCTTTTTCCTAATGGGCATTCTCAATAGGTTTTGTCTTTCATAATCATTCCTTCAAACTACCACCCCAATGATCTTTGTGATTATATCAAGTTCTAGCTTAAAATTCTTTTGTCTATTCCCAATTCTTTTGATGATAAATTTCAAACATTTTTGCATGTTATCCAAAGCTGTGAGTGGACAGGTCTCTACCAGCCTTGTTGACCTCCCGAAAATATCTGGGCTTAGGGAAACCTGGTTCACACTCTGACTCCTAAGGGACCACATTGTACAGACTCTCCTATGACAGAAATGCATGTCCTCAACTCATATCCTCAAGACTCGACTATGACCCAGCATCCTTCTGGTGGTCCTCTGTAGGCAGAGAAAGCTGCTTGTCCTACCCTGCTCCCATAGCAGCCAGTGTGTACCTCCATTATAGCACTTATCACTTTGATGCAATTATTTGTTTAGTATCCTCCACTGGATGGTTAGTGCCTGGAGGGTGTTTCATTTTGTCTTTGAAACCTGAGCAATTAGCTGGATGCCTAGCACATTATATGTTGTTAAAAAAAAACTTTGTTGAATGGAAGGATCAGAGATAGATAATAAAATTATCCGACATAGAGAATTTAGCAGGTTTTCACTATTAGTAATTATCATGTTAATGAACAAGGTCACTAGTGTTTAGAATCTTTACATTTTTTGCCAAGCTGAAAGGGCTTGAAAAATGTTTTTGGTTTTCACTTTATTTTGTTTTGAGGATAAGGAGATGAGAAGGTGAGGAAAACCTACAGCTCTTATAGTCAGATAAAAACACTGACAAAAGGTTTCGTTTGTTTTAAAATTAGGCTAGGAGTAAAATGAATACATACATGGCAATTGTGTAATAGAGTGGTAATAATTATAATAGCAACTCTCTTCTCTTTCTCTTTTAAATCACATGCCGTAAGCTGTGCAGAAAACTGCATACACTTTTAAATCCATTTAACCCTGAGATATGTGACTTCATTCCCATTTTACAGATGAGGAAACTGAAAGACAGTAAGTAATTTGCCTAAGGCAAGGGTTTCCAAGTGAAGTGACTAAAACAATCTCTTGATATATAGGAAGAACATTAGAAATTCAATTTCTAGCCGGGCTCGGTGGCTCAGCCTGTAATCCCGCGCCTTTGGGAGGCTGAGGTGAGTGGATTGCCTGAGCCCGCGGGTTCGAGACCCGCCTGGGCAGCGAGACCTCATCTCTACGATAAATAAAAAAATCAGCTGGGCTTGGTAGCTCATGCCTGTAATTCCGGCTACTTGGAAGGCTGAGGCGGAAGGATCACCGGAGCCCAGCAGGTCGAGGCTGCGGTGGCCGGAAGCGGCCACTGCACTCCAGTCTGGGCGACAGAGTGAGACTCCAGCTCAAAAAAAAAAAAAAAAAAGAAATTCAATTTCTTTTTTCTTTAATGATTTTAAAAATATAATAGTGCAAGGTAAAAAAAGCTTTACATATGTTTACTATACTCATTGACCCTAGAGTCTTTACATAGTCCCTAAATAAATTGGTCATGTATCACGTATTGTATCTGAGGTGTACTGAGAAACAACAAGTGCCATAGGCAGAGAGGTGACACTGGCACCTTCTAATTCTTTCATTGTCATTGACATCTCTTTAGACATTGACAATGCCTCAAGTTTATAGGTCCTATGTTAAATGAACTCATAAGATTATATTAGTTAGTTTTAACCAATCAACCTTCTTGGGAGCAAGTGGTTTAAAAAGATTCCTGCAAAGACATCAAAGATTTAGATAATACTGGTAATTAGGACCAAATTTGCCACTTTAACCTCTGAGAATTCTTTGCCAGCCATATTGAGGAGTAAAACAATGACAATCTAATTAGATCTAACAAGAAATAGGTCAAAGCATTCACAATTATCCAGAGCTACTTGAAATTTGGATTTATATTAGCTATCATAAATGATGAATTCTGATCTAAGCATATATTTTGCTTTGAGACATTAGCTATTGATCGTATGACATCATCATGATTAGCAAGATAACTGACGTTTTCTATCATTTTCATCTCATTCTTTTATAATTTCTTTGTGTATGTTTTATAATGAACAAAATACTAAATACATGTATTTTGAATAAATATACATAAACCACACTCTATCTTTTTGTGTTCCTTTTTGTCTGTAGGGGGAATGTGATCAAACAACTTGGAGATGACTAAATGATGAAGTCAGAATTTTTAACTCAGCTTGGTAGAACTCCAGACTTAGAGTGATCTGTGTTGCTCATGTAAAAACTGCCCAATAATGTTTCATCAGTACAAGGTTCTTGATCCATGATAGAGGGTTGGTGGGGGGTGGAATACAAATGATCTTTGGAGTATTTGAGAATCCTCTGAAGCTGTGTTCAAAATTTCATGATCATGTTAATGTGCACTTTCTACAGAAAGAGTTTGTATTCCTCATCAGATTCTCAAAGGGATCTTACCCAAAAGGAGTAAGAATTACTGATACAGAGGCATCATCAGCTTCAATGACCTAGGATAATTTTCTGATAAGAAATTAATCCTCTCCATAACTTTTATAAAACTAAGTGTGCACGTTTTATACACAAAAATTCTGCAGAACTCAATGCTTCTCTAGATAAATCAAATATATCCTAACTGCCCAAAGGAAGACTTTATTTGTCTTCAGAGATGAGTTTTCTGAGGATAATTTTATTCTGAAGGACTTCCTCAATAATACTGCATTATATATTGTTGACTAGACTAGAAAGATTTTTTTCTTTTTTGATTCAGGGGGTATAGGTGCAGGTTTGTTATATAAGAAAAAATGAGTGATGGTGAACTTGGGCTTCTGTTGAACCTGTCACTCGAGTGGTGGACATGGTACCCATTGGATAGTTTTCACCCTTTATCCTCCTTTTCTCCTTCCCCTCTTTATAAGTCCCCAGTGTCTGTTGTCCCATCCTTGTGCCCGTGTACAGTGGATAGCTCCCACTTGTTAGGGAGAACATATGGTATTCAGTTTTCTGTTTCCGTGATAATTCACTCAGGATGATGATCTCTAGCTGCAACCATGTTGCAGTAAAGGACATGATTTTGTTCTTTTCATGTCCATATGTTCCATGGTTTATATGTACATTTTCCTTATCCAGTCCACCATTGATGGGCACCTAGGTTCATTCTATGTTTCTGCTATTATAGACAGAGTTGTGATAACCATGTGTGTGCAAGTATCTTTTTGGTAGAATGACTTGTGCTTCTTTGGTTATATACCCAGTAGTGGGATGGCTAGATTGAGTGATAATTCTGTTTTTAGTTCTTTAAAAAACCTCCAAATTGCTTTCCACAGGGGTTGAACTAGTTGCATTTTCACCAACAGTGTAGGACCATTCCCTTTTCTTCACAACCTCACCAACATCACTTGTGTTTTGACTTTTTAATAAAGTTCATCCTGACTGGTATACGATGGTATCTCATTATGGTTTTGATTTGTATGATGATGATTAGTGATGTTGAACATTTTGTCATATGTTTACTTGCCACTTGTATGTCTTTATTTGAGAAGTGTTTGTTCATGCCTTTGCCCACTTTTTAACGGGGTTATTAGTCTTTCTTCAGTTAATTTGTTTGGACTCTTAGTCAATTCTGGATATTAGACCTTCGTTGGATGCATAGTTTGCAAATATTTTCTCCCATTCTATTGGTTGTCTGTTAACTTCGTTGGTGATTTCTTTTGCTGTGTGGAATCTCTTGACTTTAATCAGGTCCTGCTTGTGGATTTTGTCTTTTGCTGCTTTTGCTTTTGAGGTCTTGTTTATTAATTAATTGCATAGGTCGAATGTGAAGAAGAGTTTCTTCTAGAGTTTAGACTAGAAAGAATGTTTAAAGTGTTGACATAAACATGTTTTGAGATTTTGATGTATCTTTGGGAAGTTTTACATGAGGAATCAGAATTTGGGTTCTAAAATTTGAATTTGGGTTCTAAACTTTTTATTTTGTCAAAAGTTGTCAAATGTTTTAACATTTATTTGGCAGGCTATTGCACCTACTACCCTTTGATTTATACTGTGTTTCTCTGATTGATAATGTACTTCTGTACCAATGTGACATTTCTGAGCCCCTCAACGAAATAAGTATATTCATCACCCATGCTGTTATATTATATTTTATTACAGCATTTTATTTTTCAACCACTTCAACTATTATTTGACTTATCATTTCAGTTACAAGTCATCGCCTTTTATTTGTGTGTGACCCTTTTCCAACTTGGCTTATGTTGTGTCAACCACCAGATTCTCCAAGTTCAGTACACAAAATCACAATTAACTATTATCTTATTTCAGTCCTTTTTCCCTACTTGAAGTTCTATGTAAACTCAAGAGATGAGTAGAAAATAAGCCAGGAATATCAAAACAGAAACAACTACTGAAATTATGTTAGGTAACTCTTTCTTTTAAAAAAAATTGAGATAAAATATGCTTTAAGAAAAAATAAAGTTAGTCTCTCCACAGGTATGGGTAAAACACATTCCATTCCACAGCAATATGGCTTTATTTTAGTTTCCAATGGTGTGACCAGCCAGAAAGTGATGAACATAAAAAACAAGTGTAAGAAATTTCAGGAAAGTGTTGCAAGCTTCTGGATTCTGCATGGGGCAAGGTTTAATACCAGGCAGGAAGCTTTTATCTCCCCTTCAGATAAGCTCAACTGAACAGTACCCGACTTCAATGAGCTGGTCATAAAGGAAAAAGCTTACATTTGGTATGAAATTATGCATATTCAATTGCTTATCTTACCAGAGTCATTGTGATAATTGTTGGAATTTCACTGTTAGGAAGACGTTTTGAGGACTTTCAGTAATAGACTTTCCTTTAATAAGGGGAAAAACAGGGGAATCACTGATAAGATTTTTTAAAAATCATAGCATATAACATTTTTGTTGTTTCATACTTTGGACTCAGTCTTTGGTAGTATATCTGAATCTAAAGGAGATTGACATCTCAACTTTTACCTATATTTATTGAACTACTTAAAAGTATATTCACCTATCAGAGACGGGTTTTGTGGTGTGATGTATAAGTTGACATCACTAACTGTAAACACTATTACCTGATATTCTGCAATTCCCTTGGTCTATATTAATGTTTATTGTTTTCCTAAGCACTTAAGAACAATGCTGAACTATTATTTCCAGTGATAACATAATACATAACTACTTATTAACTGAAGAAAATAATTAAATAGTTAAAGCATAATGATCTAGATAAATGACTATTCTTTCAAACAGTCTTCAAATACTAATATCACTGGTCTTTAAGCTATCGCAGACTATATGCCAATATCTCACTTCAAATGGTAACAATATAGCTTCTTATAATAGTCATTGGTTTTAAAAATACATATTAACCTCAGAATCTCTGCTTCCATGCACAATGTGAGTATAATATACTAGAACGCATGACTGAATGGGTTACCTATGGCCACCCACCAAAATTAGAATCTTGGTTTTCTCATTCTCAATCAGTACACCTTTTATTGTGCCATACTGTTTTCCTTAAAAAAAGAAGAAAAAAAAAGTCTCCAGGATCATGTTCTGTGCTCACTGATAACCATCAATGACCAACTGAAGAAATGGGCCTAGCATCACTCATTGCATGCTATCATGTTTATTTTCTTAGACTCTAGCTTTTAAACTTTAATGACTACTTACAGCAAGAAATTTATTTTATATCATGACCCCATTATTCACATACTTATTTACATAGTGAATTGTATCAGTCAGGAGCCAATCAGGAAAACAGAAGGAATTTAATTCAGGGAATTTGTTATTCAGATAATGAAAGAGCTAAGAAGTGAAACAAGGAGTTGAGCAGCAACAGTAAGAAATCACTATTCCCCCGTAGGCCAAGGGATGAGGCAGAATTAATGGGGCCCAGAGGTCAGGGTCTCCTAGTAAAATTTGAAACAATGAATGATTATTAGTTAGAAAGTTAGAGTCATGGTAGAGATACAACCATTGCTAGAGATACAGCTAGAGGCAGAAAGAAAAGAGAGAAATGCCCTGCCTTCTCCCTTTCTCCTATCTTCCAACTGTCCTGTCTCTTGCTTGTATCTCTTACCACAACATATATTTAATAAGTGCCAGTGTTCTAGGATCTGGGGATATAACTGTGAACATTCCTGGCTATTACATAAACATTGAAAAAGAAGATCACTTAGGCAACTTATAACCTGAACATCTTCTTTTGTAGGATTGAATTGTTGATTTATAATATTAATTATACCTTTTTCAAGATTATATTTTTTAAGAGCAATTTTAGGTTCACAGTGGAATTGAAAGGAAGGTACAGAAATTTCCCATATACTTCCTGTACCCACACATGCAACAGTCTCCCCCATGGCCAACATCTTCCCCCAATATGATACATGTTACATTCGATAAACCTACAATGACACATCATTATGAACCTAAGTTCATAGTTTATATTAAGGTTCATTCTTCATGTTGACATTCTATGGACTTATACATATATATAATTACATATATCTGCCATTGTGGTATCACACAGAGTATTTTTCACTGCCCCTAAGTCCTTTGTACTCTTCCTATTTATCTCTCCCACCACAACCCTTGGCAACCCCAACCTCTTATTGTCTCCATAGTTTTGTTTTTCCTAGAATGTTTACAGGGAATCATATAGTATGTAGCCTTTTCAGATTGGCTTCTTTTACTTGGTAATATTCATTTAAGTTTCTTCCATGTCTTTTCATGGCTTGATAGGTCTATTTTATTTTTTAGAACTGAATAATATTCAATTGTCTGGATGTACCATAGTTTATGTATTCATTGACCTACTGAAGGATATCTTGGTTATTTCCAAGTTTTGACAGTTGTGAAGAAGACTACTGTAAGTATCAGTGTGCAGATTTTTGTGTGGACATAAATTTTCAACTTCAAATAAACACCAGGAAGTGTGATTTCTGAATTACGTGGTAAGAGAATGTTTAGTTTTGCTAGAAACCACCAAACTATCTTTCTTTTTTTTTTTTTTGAGTTGGAGTCTCACTGTCGCCCAGACTGGAGTGCAGTGGCTGCTTCCGGCCACCGCAGCCTCGACCTGCTGGGCTCCGGCGATCCTTCCGCCTCAGCCTTCCAAGTAGCCGGAACTACAGGCGCGCGCTACCACGCCCGGCTGATTTTTGATTTATTGTAGAGATGAGGTCTCTCTGCCCAGGCGGGTCTCGAACCCGCGGGCTCAGGCAACCCACTCAGCCTCCCAAAGGCGCGGGATTACAGGCTGAGCCACCAAGCCCGATTCAAACTATCTTTCAAACTGACTATAGCATTTTGCATTCCTACTAGCAATGAAAGTTCCTGTTGCCACCAACACCAGCATTTACTGTGTCGGTGTTCCAAATTTTGGCCATTCTAGTAGGTGTATATTTGTACCTCACTGTTTTAACTTGCATCTCCCTCATGCCATAGGATGTGGAGCATGTTTTCACATGTTTATTTGCCATCTGTATATCTTCTTTGCTGAGGAGTCTGTTAGGGTATTTGGCCCATTTTTTAATTGAATTGTGTTCTTATTTTTGAGTTTTGAGAGTTCTTTGTATATTTGGTTGACAGTTCTTTATCACATGTGTCTTTGGCAAATATATTTTCTCCTAGTCTGTGTTTTGTCTTCTCTTTCTCTTGACATTATCATTTGCACACCAGAAATTTTTTATTTTAATGAAGTTCAGCTTATCAATTATTTATTTAATGGATAGTACCTTTGGTGATGTATCTGAAGAGCCAAACCCAAAGCCAGGTGTGGTGGTGTGCACCTGTAGTCCCAGCTACACTGGAGACTGAGGCTAAAGGATTGCCTGAGTCCAGGTCGAGGCTGTGGTGAGCCATGATTGTGCCACTGAGCTCCAGCCTGGGTGACAGAGGGAGATTCTGATTCAAATAAAATAAAATAAAATAAGTTAAATAAAATAGAAATGAAACCCAGGATCATCTAGATTTTCTCCTGTGTTATCTTTTAAGAGTTTTATACTTTTGAGCTTTACATTTAAGTCTATGATCCATTTTGAGTTCATTTTTGTGAAGGATGTAATGATTCATTTTTTTCTCTCCTTTTTTTTTTTTTGGCATATGACTGTCCATTTGTTCCAGCACCATTTGTTGAAAAGACGATCACTTTTTCAATGTATTACCTTTGCTTCTTTTGTCAAAGACCAGTTGGCTATATTTAAATGGGTTCATTTCTGGACCCTTTATTGTGTTCCTTTAATCTATTTGTCTATTCTTTTGCCAATACCACACTGTCTTGATTACCATAGCTTTATAGTAAGTCATGAGGTTGATTAGCATCAGTCTTCCAACTATGCTCTTCTTCAATATTATGTTAGCTATTCTGGGTCTTTTGCCTCTCTTATTTGTGTTTATTTTTATTTATTTATTTAGAGACAGGGTCTTGTACTGTCACCCAGCCTGAAGTGCAGGGGCATGATCATAGCTCACTGCAGCTCAAACTCCTCGATACAAGCAATTCACCTGCCTCAGCCTCCCAAGTAGCTGGACTAGTGGTATACACTGCCATGCCTGTGTGTCACCAAGGTTAGAGTATAGTGGCATGGTCATGACAGCCATGGTTCAAGGTAGCCTTGACCTCCTGGGCTCAGGTGATCCTTCCACTTCAGCATTCCGAGTAGCTGGAACTACAGGCACACATCACTACATCTGGCTAATTTTTGATTTTTTGTAGAGACGAGATTTCACTATGTTGCCCAGGCTAGTCTTGAACTCCTGGGTTTAAGCAATCTGCCTGAATAGTGGGAAACTGCCAGGGGAGGGGGGTGAGATTGGCAGTTGAGAGAAACTGCCAGGGGAGAAAGGGGAACACCTCATCAATAAGGGTACCTGCACAATGAACATTTGTAACCCTAACCCTGAATTTTACCCCACATCTTAAAAAAAAAAAGCAATCTGCCTGCCTCAGCCTCCCAAAGTGCTGGGATTACAGGTGTGAGCCACCGCAGCTGGCTAATTTTTAAATTTTTATTTGTGTAGGGATGGTATCTCTCTATGCTGCCCAGGCTGGTTTCAAACTTCTATCCTCAAGTGATCCTCCTTCCTTGGTCTCCCAAAGTATTGGGATTACAAGCATGAGACACCACACTCTGTCCTTTTGCCTCTCTATAGAAACCTTAAATCTGTTTGTCATCGGCTACAAAATAACTTTCTGGGATTTTTATTAAGATTATATTGAAACTATAGATCAATTTGGGAAGAACTAACATATCGAAAATATTGAGTCTTCCTATCTATGAACATAGACTCTCCATTTATTTAGTTCTTCTATAATTGATTTAATCAGAGTTTTGTAATTTTCCTCATATAGAACTTATACTTATTTTGTTAGATTTATAGATAAGTATTTCATTTTGGGGGTTGTTAACGTAAATGGCACTGTGTTTTTAATTGCAAATTCCATTTATTCATTGCTGGTATATAGGAAAATGATTGAGTTAGTTTTGTATATTAACCTTGTATCTTACAGCTTTGCTATAATTGCTTGTTCCGAAAATTATTTGAGATTTTCTACACAAATGATTGTGTTATCTGAGAACAAAGAATTTTATATCTTCCTTCTCAATCTATATGCCTTTTCTTTCTTTTCCTTGTCTTGTTGCATTAGCTAAGTCTTAATTAAATTTTAATCAGAGTTTTCCTGAATAATCACAACTTCTCCTCTTTTCTGAATAATATCCATCATTCCCCTCCTCCAGAAAAAAATTTCCACTTTACCGATGGATGCATTATTAGGTATAAAAAGCAGCACCATGTATAACATCTGACATAAGCTGCTAATAATAAAATAGGAAACTACTTGGAAAAGCCAAATAACACTGGATGATATAAGAATCAACATTTACACATTTAGACTATTTATATATTGATCAAATATGAGAAATAAATAATGAGGAAATACCATTAAAGTTCTTTTCATATTGATTTCAAAATCCATAACCATTCACAACAGCTGTGCTGATGGCAGGGTTCAGCAATACGAGGAAACGGGTTGGCCATCATCAAGGGTGAGTTTAGACTCAGAACGTTCCTCCAACGTGAGCTCCTCTTCTTCAAATGAGGCTCTGCCCTAGACAAGTCAAGTGACCTTGGACAAGTCACATCACCTGTGAGTCCTTTTATCTTCATTTACAGAATGAGAGAACATGGGCCAAAAAATTTCTAAGATTCCTGCTTTCTTAAGCTCTGTCTCAATTTTCTCATCTGCAGATTGGGACTATTATAATGGCACCTAACACAAGGTATGGCTATGAGAATTAAAAAATACAATAGATGGAATGCACAGAATGCACATATTATGCATTTAACACAGACAAGTTTTTTGTTTGTTTGTTTGTTTTTGCTCCATCTGTCCAAGAAATTAGAAATAGTGATTTTTTTTTCTGTTCTAAGTTTTTAAAACTCTTATAAGTCTATAAACTACTAACATGCATTGGTCTCTGTCCTAATATGTCTTTTTTTTTTTGAGTTGGAGTCTCACTCAGTCGCCCAGACTGGAGTGCGGTGGCCACTCCTGGCCACCGCAGCCTCGATCTGCTGGGCTCTGGCGATCCTTCTGCCTCGGCCTTCCAAGTAGCTGGAACTACAGGTGCGCGCTACCACACCCGGCTAATTTTTTTGATTTATTGTAGAGATGAGGTCTCGCCAATGCCCAGGCGGGTCTCAAACCCTCGGGCTCAGACAATTCACTCACCTTGGCCTCCCAAAGCGCGGGATTACAGGCTGAGCCACCGAGCCCAGCCCCAACATGTCTTAACACGCTTCCTTCTCAGGTAAGTCATATTCAACCTCTTCCATAGGCTTCACTTCCTCCTTCCCTCAGGCACTTTCTTGGACAAACTCCCAAGATTCAGGTCTTCTTGCTCAGCCCTTTTCCCTTTGAATGCTGTTTCAGAAGTCTTGACCACTCCCATGGCTCACAAAACAAGGTGTCAAATCTTGACAAAATTCCAATTCCATATCTCCAGCTATCTCAAGTCACCCACAGTTGAATGGGTGACCTTCATTTTACCATGTCTGAAGCATATTTATGATTTTATCTGAAATCAGAGTCTTCTTCAAGCATCCCTTTTATTAACTCTTATTATTTCATGTATTTTTTTTTGTACTGGCAAACTATGACCATAATACCAAAAATTTGATTGCAGGGAAAATACCCCAAATTCCATCAGCCTTACCCAATCACTATGGTAATTTAGTTGTAGTTCTTTCCAGTCTTTCTCACTGCATATTTTTTGCACTATCATAATACAGTTTACAATTCCAATTGTGTCTTACTTACAATTCTAAGTATCCCATAAGGATTTTCTAAGTTAAAAAAAGTTTTATAATACATAATTATTTTATTGTTCTCTCTGTTTTCAGTAACTCTGTCTTTCAGTTCAATCTGCATGTCTGATTAACTTTAATTTTAGTCACAGTGTTGTGTTATTCATCTTTCATGTACTCAGGAACCTTGGGTAGCTCTTTACTACTCAGAAAATGAAGTCCAGTCTCCTTAGTCAAGCACTGAAGGACCTCCTCAAACAGGAGACCATCCTTTCAGCCTCATCTCCTATTTCAGAACTTTATCTTAGGCCAAACTGTACCACTGATTATTTCACATGCTATAATGATACTTGTCTCATGCTTTCCTCCCAACCATTCCTCCTGCTTCTTAATGCCCACTTCCCTTCCATACTCTTTTAAGCTCAGGTGCCATTATGCCCCTTTCCATCATCCCCCAAAGACTTTGCCAGCTACCCCACCTATTGTGGTTACTCTTTTCTCTCTTTTTAAATTTCCACTTGTTACCTGAGCTGCTCATTTGGCAAACTCTAAGACTGCATCTTCTACCTTAAGGTGTCCTCAGAGTTCAGTACAAAGGGCATGCTCAATAAATATTTATTAATGATGATATTGATGCCCACTGTCAGCACAGCTGTTCTGTTTTGTATGATAATGAGGAAAGCAGTATGGGAGCATTAGGGAGAAAAATCACTCTGGTTCTCCTTAAATGCTGCAAAAATTCCCAAGAGATTTACTGTCAGTCTTCTCCAATAGCACAGGCATAATCAATGTTTGAAAAGAAGAAAGAAAGGAAAAAATGAAGGAAGGAAAGAAAGAGGGAGAGAAGGAAAGGAGAAAGGGGAAAGGAAAGAAAGAAAAGAATCAAGGCCTATTTTGCATTTTCACGTATGTGTTTTATTTATGATATAGCAGAGATAAATGTGAAGCATTCTGTTATAAAATGTCATGAATCCATCAACAAGAAATACCCATTTTAAACATATATGCACCCAACACAGCAGCACCAGCATTTATAAAGCAACAACTAAGTTGTTGGGAACTTAAATACCCCACTAACATCCCTAGATAGATCATTGAGGCAAAATGTCAACAAAGAGATCCAGAACCTTAACTTGACACTTGACCAAATGAATTTAATAGATACCTACAGGACACTTCACCCAACAACCACAGAATATGTGTCGGGAGCCGCAACTCCTAACAGAAGACAAAGTAAGGGCTACCTGAAAATGGGAAAAACACTGGCTGGGAGCAAGGCCCCAGCGAAAGCGGCTGTGCTGGAGGCAAAGCCCCATGGATCCTGTTGATGGGCCCCTTTGATCTTTAGGAGTGCGTGCATAAGACAGAAAGTACCCCTTTCTGGTGACAAACAAAGCATTAACTAATAATAGGCGAGAATGATGTATTAGTGAAACTAAGACTTGAGACATGAGAAAGGAACAACAGCAAAAACACAGTCATTAGAGATGCTAGAGAATGTTTTGTTACCTCCATTCCTATGAAAAGCAAAACCATTGTGTATAAGGAAAATAAAAAACTTTCCCACTTTTTATTTTTAATGGTTAACAGACCCTATACTAAAATAACACCTTAGATGGGTAAGATGGAGGAGGAAGTTTGTGAGAACTGAGACAAGTCGATCCTGAAGGCAGTTGCTTTTAAACATGATTTAAGAAAGTATAGATATAGTAGATAAAAATTTATAAGGTTAAAATAATTTAGTAATATAAATGTAATAGTATAAAATAAAATAATTATATAGATAAAAAAGAATAATGATTAAAATAATTAAATAGAAAAATAAATATAAAATAATTATATAAATAAAAAATAAGATAATGGATAAAAATAATTAGATAAAATATAATTAAATAGGAAATAAATATAGAATATAAAAGTAGTCAGGTATAATTCATATAAAGGTTGTTAAGTATTATTGATTATGATTTATATAAGCAAAATAAGAATAAAGATAGATGCATAATAGGAAAATTTATAGAAAATAAGAAATAACAAAATTAGTTATAAATGTAAATGCCAATATATTGCTGCTAAGTTACATGTAAGAATTTAGTTAGAAATATGTTATAAAAGGGGTGAGTGTTAAAAGATTTTAGTTAGTAATTTTTAGTAAATGTTGTTTTGTTCTTGTTCACTGATTTAACATAATGAAAACAAAAAAGGACAGGGAGGAACAAATAGATTATTGTAAAATGTTTAATTGTAAAAGAAAAACATGATGTAAGCATTTTTGGGCACATATGTAAGGGAGTTGGGGGTTAAAAATGCCCTATATAAGCATGTAAAGATTGAATAAAATTTGGAAGAGTCTCGAACTCGACCCAGAAAGTTGACTTGTGTCTTCTTTCTTCACCATCCTGAGTCTCTCGCCTCAGGCCCTGACTCTTGTGCTGGAGCAGATCTCCAGCAATATGCATTCTGTTTATCACCACATGGAACATACTCCAAGATCAATCACATCCTCAGTCATAAATCTTTCATAAGATCAAAATACTGCCATGTACCTTCTCAGACCACAGTGGAATAAAAATAAATATTAACAGCCGGTCTTGGTGACTCAGCCTGTAATCCCGCACCTTGGGGAGGCTGAAGTGAGTGGATTGACTGAGCCTGCGGGTTCGAGACTCACCTGGGCAGTGAGACTCATCTCTGCACTCCAGTCTGGGCAACAGAGTGAGACTCCAACTAAATAAATAAATAAATAAATAAATAAATAAATAAATAAATAAATATTAACATCAACAAAATTCCCCCCAAACCCACAAAGACATGGCCACTAAACAGCTGAATGACTACTGGGCCAACACAGAAACCAAAACAGAAATTAAAAGATTTCTGGAAACTAATGGAAATGAAGAACTATCTTACCAAAACCTCTGAGATGCCATTAAATCATTTCTAAGAGGGGAATTTATATCACTATGCACACACATGAAAATAGAAAGACCACAAATTAACAGACTAACAAATCATCTAAGGGAGCTGGAAAGACAAGACCACCAAAACCCTAACTTTAGCGGAACAATTCAGATCACCAAAGTAAAAGCCCAAAGATGGAACATAGAAGACAAAAATATCATAGAAAAAAATCAACAAAACAAAAAACTGATTTTTGAAAGAATAAACAAGATTGTTGGACCCCAGCCAGAATAGCCAAGACAAAGAGAGAAAAAGCCCAAATAAACACAATCAGAAATGCAGATCAAATCACAACTGACCCCAAGAAATACAAAAGATTATCAGAGATTACTATGCATACCTGTATGGAAACCTAAATTAAATGGAGGACTTTCTGACATCACACAACCTCCCAAGGTTGAAACAAGAAGACATTGAGGCACTAAATAGACCAATAAAAACCTGAGAAATTGACTCTATCATAAGAAAACTACCTACCAAAAAAAGTCCTGGACCAGACAACTTCCCGACAGAATTCTACAGAACGTACAAGTAGGAACTGATACCAATCCTTATGAAGTATTCCAGGCAATTGAGAAAGATGGAATTCTCCCCAAATCGTTTTACAAAACTAACATCATATTGATACTCAAACCAGATAAAGATCCAACAAAGAAAGAGGACCTTTGGTCAATATCCCTGATGAACATAGATGCAAAAATTCTCAACAAGATTCTAGCAAATTGGACCCAACAACACATCTAAAAAATCATCCACCATGACCAAGTAGGCTTCATCCTCAGGATGCAGAGCTGGTTCAACATCCGTAAATTAATTAAATATATCAACAGATGTAAAAATAAGAACCTCATGATTATATCATTAGATGCAGAAAAAGCTTTTGATAAAATCCAGCATCCCTTCTTAATAAAAACCCTCAAACAACTAGTCATAAAAGGAACATACCTCAAAATAGTAAGTGTCGTCTATGATAAACCCTCAGCCAGCATATTGCTAAATGGACAGAAACTGGAAGCATTTCCTCTGAAAACTGGAACTAGACAAGGCTGCCCACTCTTACCCGTCCTGTTCAACATTGTATTGGAAGTCCTAGCTAGAGCAATTAGACAAAAGAAAGAAATCGGGGTATTCAAATAGTCCTTTTTTGCTGACAATATGATCCTATACCTCGAAAATCCAGGAGAATCTGTCAAAACCCTCCTTGCACTGATAAAGGACTTTGGCAAAGCGTTGGGGAACAAAAAAAATGTACAAAAGATGGTTACAAATTCTTATACACCAACAACAAACAGGCAGAGAACCAAAAAAAAAAGCACAATCCCATTCTTAATAGCCACACAAAAAAGAAATACCTCAGCATCTTTCTGACCAGAGAAGTGAAAGACCTTCAGAATGAAAACTACAAAACACTGCTCAAAGAAATCCAAGAAGACACAAACAAATGGAAAAATATCCCATGCTCATGGATTGGAAGAACTAACATTGTTAAAATGTCCATTCTACTAAAGGCAATCTACAGATTCAACATCATACCCATTAAATTACCAACAACATTCCTCTCAGACCTGGAAATGACAATACAGAAATGCATATGGAAACATAAATGACCACGAATAGCCAAAATAATCCTTAGCAAGAGAAGGAAAGCGGGAGGTGTCACACTTCTAGACTTTAAACTTTACTGTAAGGCTACAATAATCAAAACAGCCTGGTAGTGGTACGAGAACAGGCCTATGGACCAATGGAACAGGATAGAGATTCCAGAAGCAAAACCTCAATTTCTCAACCAACTCATCTTCAACAAAGCCTCCACCAACATCCACTGGGGAGAGGAGAATCTATTCAGTAAATAATGCTGGGAAAACTGCTGGCCACATGTAGACTATTGAACCAAGACCCCTGTCTATCACCATACACAGAAATCAACTCCAAATAGATCAAAGATCTAACCATAAAACCTCAAACTATAAGAATCTTAGAAAAGGCAGAAGACACCCTTACAGAAATTAGAGTAGGCAACCAATTCCTGATCAAAACCTTAGATGTTCTTGCCATAAGAGATAAGATAGGCTATTAGGACCTTATTAAACTGAAAAGTTTCTACAAAGCAGAAGAAACAGCCGGGCTCCATGGCTCAGTTTGTAATCCCGCGTCTTTAGGAGGCTGAGGTGAGTGGATTGCCTGAGCCCGCGGGTTCGAGACCCGCCTGGGCAGCGAGACCTCATCTCTACAATAAATCAAAAAATCAGCCAGGCGTGGTAGCGCATGTCTGTAATTCTGGCTACTTGGAAGGCTGAGGCGAAAGGATCGCCGGAGCCCAGCAGGTCGAGGCTGTGGTGGCTGGGAGCGGCCACTACACTCCAGTCTGGGCGACAGAGTGAGACCCCAACTCAAACAAAACAAAACAAAACAAAAAAGACAAAGCAGAAGAAACCATCAAGAGAGTGGGGAGACAGCCCACAGAATGGGAAAAAATATTTGCCAACTGTATATCTGACAAAAGCCTAACATTCAGGATTTACAAGGAACTCAAACATGCCAAAAGGGAAACAAACAAACAGACAAACAAAAAAACCCCAACAGCCTCAATAAAAAGCAGACAAAAAGTATGAATAGACATTTCTTAAAAGAAAAGATATGGGCAGCCAAGAGACACATGAAAAAGTGCTCACTAATCATCAGAGAATTGCAAATCAAAACCCCATTTTGATACCACCTAACCTCAATAAGTGTGTCTGTCGTTAATAAAACCAACAACAACAGATGCTGGTGAGGATGCAGAGAAAAGGGAACATTTCTACACTACTGGTGGGAATGCAAACTAGTTCAACTTCTATGGAAAACAGTGTGGTGATTTCTAAAAGAAATAGAACTTAACCTTTCATATGACCCAGCATTCCCCTACTGGGAATTTACCCAGAGGAATTGAAATCATTCCACCAAAAAGATACCTGCACACATGTTTATTGCAGCACATTCACAATAGCAAAAACATAGAACCAACTGTGCTGCCCATCTAAGCTGGACTGGATAAAAAAAATGTGCTACATATACACAATGGAATATTACACAGCCATAAAGAAGTACAAACATATGGACTTTGCAGCAACTTGGATGGATTTAGAGTCGATCATATTCAGTGATCTATCACAGAAAGAAAGAACAGAGTACCACATGTTCTCACTCATTAGCGGACCCTGAACATTTACCACAATACTATAAGAAGGGATTGACAGTAGTGGGATACTGCTGGGGTGGGTGTGGGAGGAACACAACATCAATAAGGGTACATGATCTCAACCAAAGTGGGGACCAAAGGGAGGTCCAAACTTTACCTGTACAATGAATACTTGTATACCTAATCCTGAATTGTACCTCACATCTTTAAAACAAAATATAAAAACAAAAATTTATAAAAATAAAATGTCTTGAGATTCAGACAGCTTAAAGAGTAAGAAAAAGAATAGTTCGAATTAGGACCCAGGCTTTATAAATCCAGCCAATGGATTTTAGTCATATCATAATCAGTATAACATGATGACTAAAAGCTCAGACTCCCAGGTGGTGTTGCCTAGGATAAAATTTTAATTCTACCAACTACTAGTTGAAATGATTATGGGCAAAGTCACTCAATCTTTCTGTGCCCTAGTTTACCCATCTGTGAAGGAAAACAATAGCAATGGTGTTCTGGAAAGTGTTTAACAAGCGGCTCTCTCCCTAAAAGCTCTGATTTGTAGCATCTGCTAACTCCCATGTTTTAAGTACGCCCACAATGGCTGATTTCAAGCTACCAGAAGGCTCACTAAGTTCCTGAAAATTTAACAATCGCCTCTCAAAGACGTCCTTACAGGATTGCTGTGAAGACGAAATGAGTTAGAGTATACAAAGCACTTAGAACTGGCTTTGGCACATCATATACCTAGTTTGATAAATATTCGCTATTTTTATTATGCTATTTTAGCTTGACATCTATGGAAATGGAGGATAGAAATAGTACTGTTGAAAAAAGCAGTTGCTTTGATTTTAGTGCATTTCTGCTTCTTCCTAATCACATGCTTTATGTTCACTACTGCCAAGCAGCCCCATTGACTTATTTGAATTTTCTTTCCCTTTCCTTAATTCATCTTTTTTTGGAGTATTCTAAGAATCAGAGGACTGGCTTAAAGTCACATACCAGGAAAGAAAAGGAGTTTAAGAAAGCAAAGATAATCCCAGCTGAATAATTTTCACTAAATAATCATTTTAAGAAAGGCTTAAGTACTAACTCAACTAGATATAAGAGTTTGGATACTTTTTTGCCCATTTGGGGACAGACTATGAATTATACTCCACCTAGCCTTTTTTCAAAGCAATTTTATTTCCTGGTGTCTTTCTGACACAAAATAAATAAGATTTTTTTAAAAAAAAGAATCCCAAAATATATTACTCTCAATGATGTGACTTTCTGCTTTTTGATTTCTATGACTTTCATTTATAAAATATCTGCTTACAAATATTATAATTTGCTGGGTGTTTCCTCAGGACTAACATGTTGGAAATAAACATTTGATACCGGTAAGAAATATGGCATTTTTCTATCTTTAAACCAAAAGTCAGCCTGCCAACAGCTCTGTTCATCAGCTGAAACCCCTAGAACCTAGCTTTCTTCTGTTGAATATTCTGCTCTTTCTCGCTCAGTTGTCTTGTCCATCCTTTCTTTTACAACTTCTGATTTCTTAATTTGCTTCTCCCATTCATAAAATGGTTTTCAACTTTGCTTTTGCAGATTTTATTCTGTTCTCAGCCATTTTCGTTGTTTCTGTCCTCCTATTGTTATTACTTTGTTACTTTTCTTCTAAACACCATGCCTAAAGTCATCTTTAACTGTTAGGGGATCTTCAGATTACTAAATGTCACCCATCACCATTGGAAAAACAGTGGAGACAGTGAAAATTTGAGGCTACAATCCCCCCATGCAAGTGAATTCTCCCTGTTTAGCGAAAACAAGTCTCTTCCAACCTTGTACCCCCATTTCTTCCCCTCCCCCCAAGACCCTGGCATCCACCATTCTATTTTCTATCTCTATAATTTTGACTATTTTAGGTACATCATAGAAGCATAATCATATAGTGTAGTGGCCGAATGTTCAATCCAAGAGACCACCAAGAGCCAATTCTGATGAAAGTTCAAGAGGGTCTTTATTTGCAAGCTCGAACCTGGACCTCTGTCGGCAGCCGATGCAGCGGAGTACACCCAGAGGCCCTGACTTCCTTAAGCAGACACCTTTTATGTTTTTACACAAAGGGAGGAGGAGTTTGGGGGGACTTTCCAGTCTTGTTACCATTTAATTGGGTAGTAACCTCTGGTGGTGAGCTCAATCGTGGAGGGTTGGCTAGCTTGACTTGGGCTGACCTTGGCCCACTAGCTGGGGAAGCTGCAGAGACATTTGGAAACTTTAGATGATTTTCCCCTGGCACCTGATTGGTTGTTGCTAAGGGGAAAGTGGGTCAAGGGAAGGGGTTGAAGTTTGAACTGGAGCTTTGCAGTTTTTCCCATAACTGAAACTTTAAACAGCTACAGGTTATGTTTTAAAGCAGAAAACTAAAATGCCTGTGCTATTGTCCACAAGCCAATTACATATTTATTGGGTTATAGCATGCTCTTAACCTAAGTTTATGGTATACTCTATTACGGTTCTCTCAATAGTACTTGTCTTTTTGTGACTGTCTTATTTCATTTAGCATATGCCCTCAACTTGTAGCATGCAAGAAAGTTGAGGGCATTATGCTAAATGAAATAAGACAATCACAAAAAGAAAAATATATGATTTGTCTTCTATAAGATTCACAAAAAGACAAATACTATATGATTTGTCTTCTATAAGAAAAATACTATAAGATTCCCTTCTTTCTTAAAGCTGAATAGCATTTTATTATATGTAACATTTTGCTTATCTACTCATGTTAATGGACACGGGTTGCTTTCATTTTTTGGCATTTCAAATAATACTGTTGTGAACATAGGTGGACAAATATCTATTCTAGTTCCTCCTTTCAGCTCTTTTGGGTATATACCCAAAAGTAAAATTCTGGATCATATGGCAATTCTATTTTTAATTTTTGGAGGAACTTCCATACTGGTTTTCATAATGACTGCACCATTTTATACTCCTACCTTCAATGCAAAAGGGTTTCCAATTTATCTTCACCAGCACTTGTTATTTTCTGGTTTCTGGATTGTTTTTAGCCATCCTAATGGGTATGAGGTGGCATCACTGTTTTAATATTACTGATCTTTGTTAAAAACATATTGTTTAAAATATATGTCTTAAAAACAAAAATTAAAAAAAAAATCAAATTTCTATCTCTCACCGCATTGATCCCATCTGTGCTCATAGTTTTCAAAATCCATCACTCTTATTTTTGTGCTAAGGCACAGGACTTTGTTCCAAAGACCAAACGAGAGACTGCAAAATTTACTTGAATTCAGTGACATGCTTATTAACAAGATCTCTCCACTTATTCCATGGTGAAAGCCATCATGCAGGACCATCCAGATTTGGTGTATACCACTCACCAGCTGAAAGGCAGTAGGCCACTTCTTCCTGCACTGCAATTAACCTGCCTACAGCTGACCTTTCTAATTCCTTTTAGTCTACTCTATTGAAGTATAATTTATATGTAACTGTAAAACTCAATCCGTTTTGACAATACTGTACGGTATTGAAACCTCCACCACAATCATGATATAGGACATTTTAAGGGGTTGCCATTTGACTCTGCATTAATTCAACAAAACAGAAAATGATAGTATGCATACTACATATTACCCAACTGTTAACAGTAATTTATACTACTATTCATAAGTAATAAACAATACCATGCCCATACTTGTATCCATATTTTATCATTGCTAAAAACTTATTTAAAACACAAAAAGGGAGATAGGAAAGGTTTGGAGAAAAACTATAGAAGAAGACAGGGAAGAGAGGAGAGGAGAAAATAGTATGTTTATTTTAAGTTGACATATTTAAATAATACTACTAGATTATTATCCCATGATTGTTGGTTATTCCTCCACATATCAGGAATGGCTATACCCCTGTGGTCTTAGTAAAGTATCCTGCGTTAATCAGTTTTTTCCCTATATTGTGCCTATAGACTTGTAAGTGGGTTAGCATGCTCACTTGTCTGCTTCCTTTCCTTCTTTCTTCTTTCCTTTCTTTTTGTTTCTTTTCAGAAATACCACTCTCTGAAATATGTTTACTTGCTTCTTCATGATCAATAATCTAATTTGAAATGTCACTTCTCAAAGACGGTCCATTTATACAAACTCCATCAAGTTCACTTGTTTTCTGGGAGTTTTATTCTTCATTTAACAAATACATTATTGAATAAGGGTGATTATTCTGTGTAGAATATTCATTTGTTCTTCCAGAATTTTGTTTTACAGTCAACAAACTTTCTACAGAACATTTACTATGTATAGAGCAAGTGTTCATCCTATCTTTCTTAGAGTTCAACTAAAAACTAAGCTCTCCCCCTTTTCTGCATTATCTAGCATGGCTTTTTCTCTATTCAGTCAACAACTGGATGTAGCTTTTGTTAACATTTCCTCTCTACACAAATAGCATTGCGTCCTTTAGTTCAAGCATTGCTTGGAAATTGTCAGGTTTTTTTCCAGCTTTCCTCAGAGTTTATTATTAGCCTTTATGTATTTTGCAATTGTGCTTTCACTGTTTTAATTAGAGGTCCTTTAAGTTACCGTGGAATATGTATTTAAAGCCGTCTATCCTAAATATTTCTCTGTCCACATATAACTCAATTACATGCTGGCACTTCTGAAATTTCAATCTTGGGAAATAATTCTAACACTGAAGTGGTACGTTATGTAAAGTTTATTCTAGTTTTTGAGTCTAAAATATCCAATCTCCCCTGAAATCCCAACAGTGTTTTGAGTTGTAGAACCTATGAAACAAAAACATAAGGGTATATTTTTATGGTCTTGAATTTGGTAATTGTTTGTTTGTTTGTTTGTTTTGAGTTGGGGTCTCACTCTGTCATCCAGACTGGAGTACAGTGCCTGCTCTCGGCCACCGCAGCCTCGACCTGCTGGACTCCGGTGATCCTTCCACCTCAGCCTTCCAAGTAGCTGGAACTACAGGCACACGCTACCACACCTGGCTAATTTTTAATTTATTGTAGAAATGAGGTCTCACCAAGTTGCCCAGGTGGGTCTTGAACCCGCGGGCTCAGGCAGTCCACTCACCTTGGCCTCCCAAGTGCTGGGATTACAGACTGAGCCACTGAGCCCAGTCAGTAATGTTTTCTTAGATAGGAAAGCAAAAGCACAAGCAGTAAAAGAAAAAACGCATAAACTGTCCTTTGTCAAAATTATAAATTTCTATGTTCCAAGGGACACTAGCAAGAAAATAAAAAGGAAGTGAAAAGACACAGAATGAGAGACAATATTTGCAAATTATAAATCAGATAATGACCTAGAATCCAGAACATATAAAGAACACTTACAACTCAACAACAAGATTACCAATCTACTTAAAAAATGGGCAAAGAGCCGGGCTCAGTGGCTCAGTCTGTAATCCCCCGCCTTTGGGAGGCTGAGGTGAGTGGATTGCCTGAGCCCGCAGGTTCGAGACCCGCCTGGGCAGCGAGACCTCATCTCTACAATAAATCAAAAAATCAGCCAGATGTGGTAGCACATGCCTGTAATTCCGGCTACTTGGAAGACCGAGGCGGAAGGATCGCCGGAGCCCAGCAGGTCGAGGCTGCGGTGGCCGGGAGTGGCCACTGCACTCCAGTCTGGGTGACAGAGTGAGACTCCAACTCAAAAAAAATAAATGGGCAAAGAATTTGAATAGACATTTATTTTAAAAAAGATATAACAAGATAAAAAGATAGTTAACATCATTAGTCATTAAGAAAATTCAAATCAAAGCCACAATGAGATACCACTTTACATTGACTAGAATGGCTATAAAAAAGTACATTTTTTTAAGAAAGGAAAAATAAGCAATAACAAGTGGTGGTGAGAATGTAGAGAAACAATTAGAACTCTCATACGTTGCTGTTGGAAATGTAAAAAAAAATGGTGTATCCACTGTGGAAAACAATTTGGTGGATTCTTAATCAGCTAACATAGAGTTACCATATGACCCAGCAATTCCATTCCTAAGTATGCATTCAAAAGAATTGGAAACAGGTGTTCAAACAAAAATTTGCACATGAATGTTCTTAGAACACTATTTACAATAGCAAAAAGGTGGAAGCAACTTAAATGTCCAACAGATGAATGGATAAATAAAATGGGATAAATTTATACAATGAAATATTATTCATAAAAATGAAGTACTATGAATATTCATGCTACTACATGAATAAACCTTGCAAACATTATGATGATTGAAAGAAGCCAGACAGACACAAAAGTCCACATATTGCATGATTCCATTTATGTGAAATATCCAATATAGACAAATCTATAAATACAGAAAGCAGGTTCGTGGTTGCCAGAAGCTGGGGAGAGAGGAGTGAGGAGTGACTGCTTAATGGGTGTGGGGTTTCCTTTTAGGTTGATGAAACATTCTGAAACTAAATAGTGATGGTGGTTGCACAACATTGTGGAAGTACTAAAATGCCACTTAATTGTGCACTTTAAAATAGTGCATTCTATGTTATGTTATTTTTACCTCAATTTTATAAACCTTATAAATAAATGTATTGTTCACTATCTAGGTGTCAGGCATAGTGGATGTGGAGTTGATTAAGGTTGCTTCTCTTTCTGGACTGTGATGTCCTCAAGAGAGTGACAAGTAAAATAATATAGAATGAAGATCCATGCTCTGACATACACACAGGCTGCTGGGGAACCAATCCCACCTGTGATGACAGTAGTGATGATGGTATCAAGGCTTTCCAAAGGAAGCAAATGAGCAAGAATCTTGGCAGATTGATTGGTTGGTTGATCAACTGATTAAAACTTTTTTGAGTACCCCTTTTATGACTGGCACTGTGCTAGGCCAGAAACTCAATGATGGGCAAAAACAGATGCTGTCCATCACTCTCAAAACTTGCTTCTGGGATGGAGACAGACGTTAATCAAATCATCAACCACCTGCAGACTGGGGTGAACACAATGAAGAAAAAGAACACTCTTCTATGATATTGCAGAATAAAGAAACTTAACCTAGGTAAGGTATGGGGAAGGCTTCCTTCTGGGAGAAGTCTTTGAGAGCTGAGATGTTTGGAATGTATAGGAGTGATGGTCAAGAAATCTAAGAAGAGAGATCAGCATATGCAAAGCTTATGGCAGGAGGAAACATGACATTCAAGGGCATGAAAGAAGGTTGCCATGCTTGGAGCAAGCTGCATAAAGAGAAGACGAGGCTGGAAAGACAGGCAGGTGAGGTAAAATTCACACCTACATAAGCCATTATAAGGATTTTGTTCTTGATCCTATGGGTGATAGGCAGGGAATGGACTATGGATGGATAATGGTTACCTTCATCTTGGCAGTCAAGAAAGAATTGGAGGGGGCAAGAGTTGGTATGGTGTAGAGTGGAAACTAGCTAGGCAGCTATGCCATCACCGGGGAATAGATGATGGTGCTTGCAAAGTGGTGATAGACATGGAGAGAAATGGAGCTAGAGGGTGGAGTTAGGAAAGGAAAGGGGAAGACTGACCCAGGCAGACACACCATGCACAGAGATGTGGAGGCATGAAAGCATGAAGTAGAAGCTGAGTTTGATGTACCCTGAGGTCACTATGGCAGAATCCATGAAAAGGCCACAGGAAGGTGTTGGAGAGGAATCAGATCACCATGAAGCTCACTGGTGAGTTTAGACCTTATCTTGGCAGATGTGGGAAATTATGAAGCCAAGTAAGAAGGGAAATGTAACTACCAGATTCACATTTTACAAAGATCATTCCAGGTGCTGCAGAGAATAGATTTAAACAGAGTAAAGGGAAGATACTCTTGACTATAAATAAGGACACAGGCTAGGGGGCTGTTGCAGCTGTTCAGCATGCGAGCTGATGTGGGTCTAGACCACACAGTGTCATGAGGATGGGAGAATGAGATGCATGTAAGTGCATTGATGAGACAGGACCAGTTAATAATAGCAACAATTATGATTTATTGCACTTGGGGCACATGTACAGCCCCAATATCTTCTCCTCTCCTGTCAGCTTAATGGCTATGGCACTAAACAAATGAAAACACGTCACTGGAACAGAGTCTCTGACGATGTTATGCTTTCAGAAGTTCCCCCTATTTTGATGTGACACTGTTACCCATCTAAACTACCAGTGCTTTACAGAGAGGGATCATATTTTATTCCCTATTTCATGTCCCATCACTATTATTGTGCTTGCCTTAAAGAAGAGGCTCTATAAATACTTGAATAAATGAGTATGTGAATTAAAAAGGCTTATTTTTCAGTGTAATTGCCACACTTTTAACATTAAGGGCAAAAACACACATGCATTAGAGAATTATGGAACTCTGAAGACCACACTTTCGCCTAACTTGCAGATGTCTTAGCTACCTTTTAAGACAAAATGTAGCCCTCATTCAGCTCATGCTGTGTAAGAATCTGTCATCTTTATCACCAAAGTGTGCTGGTTTCTGCTGGTGTTCCACACATTGGGGTAAACTAATACGTGACTTATAAGTTAAAAAGATCTCACTCAACATGACTATCAGACAAACATCCATGCCAAATGGGTATAAAAGTTTCTTTGAACTTGTCTTATAAGTTGTGTCAACTCCATCTCAAGGGTTCCACGACAAAATAAAGGATTTCATTTTTTCTCTCAATGTACCTGGCTTGTCTGAAATACATTCTGTTCATCAGAACTTTCATCTTCAATAACACAAGAAGGATCCTTTGGAAAATCTGGTTCTGAGATCCCTTGCTCAGAAAATTTTAGTCTCAGAAAACTTTAGTTAAGACATAATTCCCAAAAGGCAAGACTTTGAACATATTGGGGATGCGGACAAAGCAATTAGACTAGTAATTCAGAGATTAGGACTTATATTGCCTGTGTTTAAAGCTTAATAAAGGCTTTAACAAAGAACAATTAGATAAAGTCTCAAAAAGGAATCCGAGAAAAAGAAAAAGGTTTATTTGATGTGTGAACACTAAACAGTGTCTCAATATGTGCGTATATACATAAAATGTATGCATGCATGTATTTCTTAGCAGGCTTGGTCTGCTAATTATGATACACAAATATAGAAGAAAGGTCACACAATTTCTTTTAGAATTAATTTGTACAATCCAAGAGATACATGCTAACATCTTTTCATGGCAAGATCTGGTAGGGCTATAAGACTATCATTTCTCCCTGTGACCTAGGGCTTCTTAGAAACTAGCTGGCCTTCCTGTTGCTGATTTTGTAGGTAGAAATGGGAGAGTGGGGGGTGATAAGTGGCAAGACAGGAGCCATATGAAGGAAAAACAAGGCTCAGGTTATGTATAACATGACATGTTGTATTGTGGGGCTGGAATTCTTCATCTGCCTCTCCAGATCTTCTCCCTACTCTTCTGTCTTGTTCTGTATCCTGACGGAATCTGATTTTCTTGGATTGCTTTAGTAAGCAACCTTGTCTTTGATCTTCCAATTGGTAGCAGTGGGAACTCAACCACCAGCAAGAATTCCAGAGGCTGTGAGGACAGTGAGGTCATGGTGCCATTCTCCTGGTTGAACTTCTAGGCAGCATGCCAGTACCTCAGGTCAAAGGTTTTTGGGGGCAGGAGAATAGGATGTCATCTTCCACAGCCATTTGCCCTGGGTCTTGGAACTTCCTCCTTCCTCACCCTCTCAGGCCTACAGGCACTAATGATTCTCCAATACTGCTAGCTTTGACATGCTTCACCATACTCTGTTGATTTCCTTGAACTCTACCCATACCACGGTTAATGTCCCCTCATGAACATGCCTCATACCCCTTTTGAATGGACCATCTATTTTTTGCTTGGAACCCTGACTGATACAATTGCCTTCTCACATAAATGGAGCACTAAGTTCTGACAAGGTGATTTTGGAAAATCTCCGAAAAATAGGATAAATATTATTGTTGGCTTCTTTCTTTGGCCTAAGTAATTTTTTAAAAAGTAAAAAGATGCTTAAAAAGTAATCTGTGGTTAATTATTGATGGGATCATGTTATCTTTATTAGCACTTACTCTCCTCTAATAAGCCCAGCTCCTCAATTAACTATAAAATAAAATTATGGAACTACTTTATGAGTTAAGTTTTGAGCATGTTAAGATTGAGATGTCTGAGGAATAGTCTAGTAGTAAGACTTTCTAAGTGCTCTAGGATGAAATTGTTTGCCTTTGAAGACAGTGAGTTTCACATTTCAGGAGGTGTTCAAGCAGAATCTGGAAAAGAAGCGGATTGCTTGTTGAACTTACTAATTTTAAAGGGTTTTTCAATGTGTACTTTTATGATTCTAAACTTTAAGCTATGATGTTCTATCACCATAATATTTATTATGAAAATGTGGCTATTCGGTTTGATATTTTAAGAAAATAGCACATGAGCTATACATATATATACATATATAGATGTGCGCACGCACACACACACAGACATTTAAACACAAACATCTTAAAGAAAATTCTACCTTCAGTATGACATGGTGGAACCTCTGGTCTTCAGAGGCGTATCAACTTTGTCTCACTCTTCTCAGTGAATACTATGCACTCTATGGAAGATACCTAACATCTCTGAGTCTCAGTTTTCTCACATTTTTCTTATAGGGTGATGGTGAGAATTCAATGAGATAACATCTAGAACAAATTTAGGTACTCAATAAATGTTTCACACTCACCATTAAACTGTTCTTCCTGCTCCATTAACTTATGGTTCAAAGGTAAATAAGAATGAATTTAAGAATTCTTTTCTTAATTGAAAAACCACAAAGTAATAATCCATGCATCCACTTTAGCATCTCACATTACATGACACAATGAATGTGTTGTTTAAGAATAAGTCTTTCCTGAAAAAGCTGATTTTTAAAATACTAGGAAGCAAATTCTATTTATACAGTGCTACTATCCACCTTCTAGCCATTTTGCACCTGGAGCATCAAAACGTTATATGCCAGTCATTACTATCTCCATTTATAAAGGGAAGAATTTATAAAGGGCAGATAACCTCACTCATTATCTTTTAGGAAGTGGTCTTTCTGCTAATTCATCCAGTCATTTTACTCTGACTGAGGAAACAAGATCAAAATTTTTAAAAATTAAAAAAATCAAATTACACAAATGTAACATAGTCATGCTACTTGAGTTAAGCGAAATCATCTCTAAGCACAGTCAGGAATTTACAGGACAGAAACACTTCCCTGGTCTGGGGTAGTCAGACAATTAGAGAAACATGTAACCTATAGATTCAGAGCACAGGCTCAGAAAACTTGGTCAAATCCTGGCTCTTTCATTTTCAAATTGTGTCACTTTGGACAAGTTATTCAGCCTTCTTAGGTCTCAGCTTCCTCGTCTGCATCTGCAAAATGGAAGTTATGATAGAAATGACCCATTGGGTTATTGTGAGGATTAAATGAAGGAATTTAGTTAAAGTGCTCAGCATAACCTCTACTGCAGAGAAAGTGTTTAATAAATAGAGCTATTATCATTGCAAGGCAAAGCAACAGAGTCCCAGTGGAGACTAATTTGCCTACAGCCACTGAGCTGGTTAGTGACAAAGACTGGAGCCTAGTTCCTGTCCAGTGTCTTTGTTGTAGATGAACCATACCTTAATTAGGTTTTGAAACATGGGTGATAGGAACTTTAGCTAAAGGAGAGAAAGAATGAGGGCTAGATTATAAGCTATCTGTAATCTATCAGTGTTGCCTTTTTAGGAAACAAGCACATCACAAATACCTATGCAGAATGTATAAATAAATCAAATTCCTCAAAATGTTCTTGTCTTCCTCCTATGTGTGAGACTGCTTTGCAGTTAAATACCTCATGACATGTCCACTTGTGAACTGAGTGACCAGATGCCTTTAGATAGGTATAAAAAGGCACAGGCTTACAACACATTTGACTCTTACTGTGACTAATGACATAGTGAGGAATTATTGTAGAACAGAAATGGATGTGGAGATGAAAGAATCAAAGTAAAGCTGACCATTATCTTTAAGACTAGCCTGTGCCCAGTTTTATACACACCCCTTAGTTATGTTGGGTTACTGGGGACTTATTGCTTTCAGCCTCAATTAACAAGGCATTCTTCTGGTCACACGTAACCAGGAGAGCAGTGGCCTTACAATCAGTTACCATACCGTCCTTGCAAATATACAGATTCTATTGCAAGGCATTAAAGCTGAGTGAATTTGGGCAATCAAGAATAAAATATAGGGAAACTTTAAACAAGACTGAGCATAAGATGATTCTTCAACCTTTTTCCTGATTAGATCTCTTCTGTTAGAAAAGTAGTTGTTGTTCTTTGCCTTTTAAAGTCATTTCACACGAATCCCAGTTAATTCCAGTGAGCACAGGTTGACCCAAAAATCTTTATTGGGCTCTTGCGGCACCATCTTTCTGGTTTTTCTTGGAATAAAAGTAGAGCCTCCCTGGGTTTAGAAACTGCTTTTCTGGTTAATGAGGACTGCACAGTTTTATCCCTAATTACGGTAGTCCCTTTTATAATGTCATGTTTCTAGAAGAGATTGGAACATTTGCATCCTTAAACGCCAAGCCAGCAAAACAGTTGTAGCATATATTAAACTCTGAGTAATTATAATATTCTATTTAATTCTTTCAGACTAGGAGACGTCCACATGAACTGTCTTCAGATTCCCAGAGAATAACATAGGAGGATATTCCAGTCTAATGTTTATGAGATGGGACTGAGCAGAGAAAGCTGCAGTTCTGAGAGCTTATGTATTAACAGAAATCATGAAGAGAGCCTGGGAGATGCCTTTCTTAGCATTGTCAGTTCGAGGAATCTATTCATCCTTATTCTGTCTTGAAGAAAAAGGTGGTCTTTTCTTTCTTCTCTGTTAAATATGAAGAATTTAAAACTCACCAGTCAGAGGGCCTTGTTTAGATCATATGTCTGGATTTTAGCCAGCTGATATGGTGTTATACGGACTTTTCAAAGTATATCACCCAGCAATACTCCTCTACATACTCAATTCTGCATACTCAGTTTGTATTCCTCTCCTTGGTTCCTCTCTCTGTTTTGATTTTGTCTTTCCAGTTACTTAACATCACCCTTAAAACCAGGAGGAGTTTGGTAATCACTTTTCCCTGTTAACAAATACAATGGGTAGTACCTGCCATCTCAGCAATGGTGATAAAAGACAGAAGGAAGTGATATATATCCCTCTACCTTGGAATGCTTTCCATGCTAATTTAGGCAAGATTTACTTCTAGGAAGAGGCCAGCATGGTATGACAGAATCTGACTTGATGCCCAGCATTGCCACATGTGTCAGCTTTGAATCTCAACATCCACATCTATAAAATGGAGTAATAGAACCAGTCACCTAGGTTTCTTTAAGGATCCTGAGCTAACACATACTCGTAAAGCACTGAGCTTTGTTCTCAAGGAAGTGCTTGCTGTGTGTTTTTTCCTTTCCCTTTTCCTCCAAGAGGGTTGGACTTTTCCCTCCAAGAGGGTCGCATACATCACCTAAGAACCTGCTTAGGAAAGACAATTTGTAATGGAAACCTAAAAAATTGTTAACTAGTGAACATGTTCTTTGGTAAGTAAGTAATTAGAGAAAACTGGAGATAAACCTGAAACTTGTTTCATGTTATTAACCTTAGACCTTTCAGGCAACAGGCAGAAAGAATGACCTATATAGGGAATACATAATCAAGTAGGAGATTAGCATTTGCCTACTTACCACCAGGGGACAATATCACGCTATAATTATTGTGCAGATACTCCTTATGCAGTACTGGACTGGGTGACATCAGACCTCAAAAGAGGTACGCAATAGTTTTTTCCAAGAGCATCCACAGAGGGGACATAGTGTAAAGGAAAGAATATTGGTCTTTGACTCCAAGTCCTATTACCTAGCCAATTAAACAACTCTGAAACCCATTTTTGTTTTTGTAATCTATAAAAATGGGACTAGAAATTTCTAATTGCCTCACAGGACTATTTAAATCAGAGATTCTGAAACTTCAGTGCATGCATAAAATATCTGAAGATCTTGTTAAAATGCAGAATCTGGTTGAGAAGGCTTCAGGTGGAACCCGAGAGTCTGAATTTCTAGAAACTCCTACGAGATGGCAATGCTGCTTGTCTGAGGACCACATTTTGAGAAGCAAGAATTTAGAGGATTGTATGAGATCTAATACATGCAAAAAAGACTTGGGCTCAACAGTATTCACACACAAAAATCTACTTAGACATTTCCTCTAACATGTAACACTACTTTCACATCCTTCCATTCTACATTACTCTTTTCAGTGCTTCTCAGTACCTGTATCAGGAATTAATTATTTTAGTGTGGTTAACATGGGACCTATGGAATACGCTATGCCTCACACAATATAAATGTTGAAAGAAAGAAAAGGAGGAGAAAAGAAGGGAGAAAGGATAGAAATACATTGTTTTTTATGGGTAGAGACAGATGTCTCCTCTTGGAAATAAGGGGATGTGTCAGAAAGAAGACAGACTGCCATTGGCATGTTGTATTGAGTATTTGAGGACAGTAGTAAGTGAAGTCAGATTCATTAAAAGCATTTATATTGTTGATGGGGAAATTTGGGAATAGTACTGTGAATAAATGTAACTTGATAAATTTCCCAAAACTATTCATGATATCTCCTCAGTCTGTATGGCTCTATCTACTTATACGTACCTAGAAGAAAGACAAAAACATGGAGAATCTATTTTTATTAACAACATTATTTTTAGATATGGATCCAAGGTCATGGACCTTATCTATAAGTGAAAAGTGTTTATTGAGCATTCACTGTGTGTACGGTATGATATCAAATGCAATTCCTTTTTCCACGGAACTCAGCTTTGTGGTTGTGACACGGTACTAAAAAACTAGTATCAGGGCCTAAGAGCAGGGCTGCTTTGCCTTCTCATCATTTTTGGCAAGGCGGTCTTACCTTTTAATTTTTTTTTTTTTTGACTTGGAGTCTCACTCTGTCACCCAGACTGGGGTGCAGTGGTCGCTCCCGGCCACCGCAGCCTCCACCTGCTGGGCTCCGGCGATCCTTCCACCTCAGCCTTCCAGGTAGCTGGAACTACAGGCGCGTGCTACCACGCCTGGATAATTTTAAAATTTATTGTAGAGATGAGGTCTCTCCAAGTTGCCCAGGCTGGTCTTGAATCCACAGGCTCAGGCAATCCACTCACCTCAGCCTCCCAAAGCACGGGATTACAGGTTGAGCCACCGAGCCCGGCTTCCTTTTAAGTTTTAAAAAGACCTCAGAGTGACTTCTGAATTACTTTCTACTAATATTTGAACCAACAGAAAAAAAGACAAGCATTTAAAGGTTAAAGTCCCCTCATGATTCCTTATTCAAATGACACCTTACCACATCCCTCAATCTCAAATTGCACCCTCTCCCACCCTGTCCCCCAGGACCTCACTCTTGCTCATGTTCTCCCTAGCACTTATCACTTTACCAGTCACTCTAGAGTTTTCTTATTTTGTTATTATATGTCTTCCTCACTCAGACACAGATTCACAGTGCAGGGATTTTGGTTGCTCTGTCCACTGCTGTATCCCAGCCACTGGAATTATATCTGCACATAGCAGGTGTTCAGTAAACATTTGTTAAAGAAATAAATAAATAGTGAGTATGTATGATAGAAAAATGCTTAGCAATGTTTCCTTAAAGACCCTTTTCTAAGAAAAGGAACTCTGTGGTTTTGTATTTGCAGAGGGCATCCCTGGGTTTTTGGACATCGTATTTGATTTCTTTTTTCTTACTTTTCTCTCAAATAAATAACTTTTTGTTTCCTTGTAAAGATGGGGCCTGGTATCACACATTGCCCCAAATTTAAGGAATGTGTAATTGAACAGTCAACATGAACAGGACACCTTTTTTCTATGCCCTTGTCAAAGCACATTGGGAGGGCTCCTTGGAGAGTTGTCTACTGGATAGCATCCTGGGTATAAAAAGTGACTGCTGAGTACCTAAGGAATCTCTTTTCTCTTGTCTTGGTGACCAAGTAACCACAGCAACAGAATTGGGGAAGATGGCTAATCTTTCTTCAGGCAGTCAAGAAGAAAGCCTCTGATGGATCCACAAGCCTCCTGGATCAAGGGGTAGCCTACAGCATCTACCGAGGCAGAGAAATGTGGTAAGAAATACCAGCCCCTAACTTGAGGTTTCCCAGGGCTGTGTCACTTGAGTGCCAGTCAAGCCCTGATTGAGACAGTGCTTTCAGCCTTCAGTAGATCATCTATTTTTGGATGCCTTAGAGCTATGGGCCTTTAGTTTAACTCCAGGGTCATTTGGAAGCTGCTGAGATTACTGCGGTTTACTGTATTAACCCTTCAAGGGCAGCACTGATGGTATCTAATAGAGCAGAGTATCACAGTGACCCAACCCTGGAAATGGTTTGGTGAGAGCTGAGCTCTAGCTTGTGAATCCTATTTTCAGTCTTCATGCAGCTTTAAGATTTAGCCCAATTTCCAGACCATCCCCTACCCAGGCTTGAAAATGGCTTTATTTCACACTTTGCGGCAGGAGGTAAGTGGGTTTCTATGTGAAAGTGATGGTGCCAAAGACATTTACGAACATTAAAAAATGTCTGAACATGGCTTAAAGCCACTCAGCCTATTTCTCATCCTGTGCCGTGCCTTGTGGAGCGTATGCAAGTTCAGAGCTCTCTTTGAAATCAGTGGCAGTTATGAGCTTAGAGCAACTCTGTGGGGCACTGAGCAATATAATAAATGAGCCCCTTTGAAGACCAACTATTGTAGCTGGGTTCTTTTTGTGCTATCCGGCACTGATTTCTCAGGGTGTTCTGTGGGGGTAGGAGGGGCCCACCAACACAACCCCCTCTGGTTTTCAACTTTAGTCCTGAAAGGTGGGAGGGGGTTAGGAAAGTAAGTCCTCCTCTTTCCTTTAAGAATTGGCCTGAACCCTTTTGCTATCCTTTTGCTAGCAATACCTAGGATAAACCAGCCCATGTCCACATATGTACCTTCAGTTAAAACAAAGCAAAACCTTCCTTTCATCTGCATTTACTTACTGGCCTATGTAGTGACAAAATCAGCAGCAACAACAATAAGAAAAACAAAATAAAACAAAAACAAAGCTATTGTCTGCCAGAGATAAAGCAGATTTATTTGTATATCAGGAATTTTCCAGATTCTTTATTTAGCTAAAAGCAGAGAATGCAATCTGGAATATTTTTCATGTCTCTCTTGTGATATTGCAGGCCAAGTTGATTTTCTGGTACCAAGACAAAATTTCCTGAATATTGAAGCTTTATATATTGATTTTTGACTAAATATTTCTAAATGATTGGTATGTCTATTTCAGATAACTACATTAAAATAAGATATTTATGCTCAGGTTGCCTTTAAACATATTTAGGAACACTGAATTATTTGGTCCAATTTTTAAAGTACAAGTGTGAATGACTTCTTGAATGTTACTGTCTGAACTAGATGCAAGTGCATTACATTTTTTAAATTTATTTTTTACTTTAAAGATGTGGGGTACAGTTCAGGTCAGGTTTATAAATGTTCATTATACAGGTACCCTTGTTGATGAGGTGTGGACCTCCCTCCCCTGGCGGTTTCCCTCAACTGCCAATCCCACCGTACCTCCACTGGCAGTTTCCCTCTACTACCAATCCCTTTCTTATAGTATTATAATTGTTCAAGGTCCGCCTCTGAGGGTATGGCACTCTGTTCTTTGTTTCTGTGATAGATCACTGAGTATGATAGACCCTAAATCCATCCAAGTTGTTGTGAAGTCCATATGTTTGTCCTTTTTATGACTGCATAATATTCCATTGTGTATATGTACCACATTTAAAAAATATAGTCTAGCTTTGATGGGCAACATGGTTGGTTCCATGATTTTGCTATTGTGACTAGAGTTGTAAAAAACATGTGTGTGCATGTATTTTTTTGGTAGAATGACTTGAGTTCCTCTGGGTATATTCCCAATAGGGGGATTGCTGGGTCATATGGAAGGTCAGTTTGTAGTTCTTTCAGAAATCACCACGCTGTCATCCAAAGAGGTTGTACTAGTTTGCATTCCCACCTGCAGTGTAGAAGCGTTCCTTTTTCTTCGCATCCTTGCCAGCATCTGTTGTTGGTTGTTTTATTATTGATGCCCATTCTTACTGGGGTTGGGTGGTATCTCAGTGTGGTTTTGACTTGCATTTCTCTGATGATTAGTGAGGTTGAGCACTTTTTCATGTATCTGTTGGCTGCCTGTATATCTTCTTTTGAGAAGTGTCTATTCATATTTTTTGCCCACTTTTTAATGAGGCTGTTTGTTTTTTTTCCTTTCGGTGCATTTGAGTTCCTTGTAGATTCTGGATGTTAGGCCTTTGTCAGAAATACATTGGCAAAATTTTTTTCCCATTCTGTGGTCTGTCTCCCCTCTCTCGATGGTTTCTTTTTCTTTGCAGAAGCTTGTCAGTTTGATAGGTCCCTATCTTATCCCTTATGGTATATGGGCACTTGGGATTTTGATCAGGAATTGGTTGCCAGTTCCAATTTCCATAAGGTGTCTCCTGAATTTTCTAAGATTTTTGTAGTTTGAGGTTTTGCATTTGGGTCTTTGATTCATTTAGAGTTAATTTTTGTATATAGTGATAGGTAGGCGTCCTGTTTCAATCTTCTGCATGTTTCCCAGTACCATTTACTGAATAAGTTCTTCTCTCCCCAGTGGTTGTTGTTGGAGGCTTTGCCAAGGATGAGTTGGTTGAGAAATTTGAGACTTTGCTTCTGGAATCTTTATCCTGTTCCATTGGTCTGTAGGCCTGTTCTTATTCCAATGCCAGGCTGTTTTAATTATTGTAGCCTTATAGTAAAGTCAAACTCAATTAAATTTTGCTAGATCCTTCTTTATTTTTCACAATCACACTGTGAGATAAATACTGTTAGCTCTACTTAGCAGATGAAAGAAGTAAGGCCAGAGAGTTCCAATGACAAAAAGCTGGCAAGTGTCAGAGCTGGTGTCTACAACCTCACCCTTTGATCCCCAAATCCAGCCCTCAGTCCAGTGCAAAAACTTAGCTGTTTTTCAAGCTACAATAATTTGTTCCTCTCTCTAATTAAAGTGACATGTTATTTATTCACAATTAGAAGTATTTGAGCAAATACAGTCACTTTAGGGGCTGATCAAGAATGATGTAAGAAAAGTCATTATCAGGTGAAATAGACTTCAAGGAAACTTACATTTCTGGACAAAAAATAAGAAAGTTCCAAGTTTTTAAAAAATATCTTTAAACTATGTCTGAAAATATAAACAGCATAGTCTTTATAGTTATTGACTGATATAAGATCTCTTTTTGTTTACTTTCATATATTCTGTCTTACTACAAAACAATGCTAGATGGGTATCAGATTAAAAAATTTTAAAAATGTGGTACATATACATGATGGAATACTACACAGCCATAAAAAAGAATAAAATCATGAATTTCGCAGCAACCTGGATGGAACTAGAGTCTATAATACTGAGTGATCTTTCACAGCAACAAAGATCTGTGTATCACATGTTCTCACTCATAAGTGGACCTTGAACATCTATCGTGATACTATAAGAAAAGGATCAACAGTGGTGGGAATCTATGGGGGGGACAGGGAGGGCAAGGGTGGTGAGATTAATGGTAGTCAATATCTGTCTGGGACACCCCTTATCAACAAGGGTGCCTGAACGATGCATATTTATATACCGAACCTTAACTGTACCCCACAATTTTAAAATAAAAAATATGTTTAATAAAAAAAAATTAAGTGAAATGTAGGTAAAGAACAAAAGGGAAAATAATATTAACTAAAAACCAGAGGTAAATTAATACATGCAAAGGCACACCACATTGCAGATGAAGGCAAAACACAAAACCAAAACTAAAACATATCAGTTGTAAGATAGTAATAATAATAATAATTCATCCCTCTTAATAATGACTAATATATATTGAGGGTTTTGATTTTCCAGACACAGTGCTAAACATTTTTACGTTGGTTGTCCCATTTAAGTCTAACTACATCCCTGTGAAGTAAGGGCTGTTCTTTTTGCTATTTTATAGATGAAGGAATTAAGGCAGAGAGAAGTTAATAGGTTCAAGATCAACCAGCTAATAGATGATGGAGACTGGATTTGAACCCAAACATTCTGGTTTCAAGACCATGCTTCTTACCATCCCTAGCTCCACACCAGGTAAACATGTAAACATATTATCATTATTCATGAAGAATCAATTACTTCCTGGCATTTGGGTCTAAATTAAATGACTCTTTGTGCCCTCATGAATAGAACATGAATGGAACACAGTCTAGTGCCTTTCCTTCTACACATCCTCCACGATGCTAACGACACTGAGAGGCATGTGGCTATTTCTCAGTGGGTTTCTCAATGCAAGCCAAGGCTCAATGCCAAAATGCAATTCAATAAAAGTGAGTAATAGTAAAAGGGGCCAAAACAATATGGCTCAAGTATTTAGTGTGATGGTTTACCTTGATCTTGAGATATAATCTAAACTATCTGGAGAGATGGATGGGCTTCATGTCCTTCAGGCAATCCTCCATGGAGCCTCCTTAGCTGTAAACATTCCTTGAGCATAGCTCTGCTATAGGAAAAAGAAAAATCACAACCATACAGAATGGAGACCATAAATCTGGAGTGAAACTAATCTCAGTTGTGCTTTCAATGTTACTCAACAGTCCGATTACACATGCTTCTTCTATTTCCCTCAGCTGCTATTCCAAACTTTCACCGCTCTTCAAAACTTTCAATCTCCTCTCTTTAGGATGACCTTGCTTTTAATTTAGGGACTAGCAGCTGTTAGGAACAGCTTCTTTCATTTCCTTCCTCATTCTCCTATAAGTTCACCCACATCTGCACCCTCTTTTCTTTGTTGCCCTCATCTCTAGCAAAAGACAATTTTTCTCTCAAAGGCAACTCCATTCACTGGGGCCGTGGATATTATTTCACCTTACCTCCTTAGGAAATTTGCTTTATCACCATGCTTTTCTTAATTTCACTGGTTATTGCCACTGGTTATTCCCATTAACATAAGAATATGATCATCCCTCTTAAAAAAAAGAAACTGACAAACAAACAAAACCCTTGTAATGACTCATTTATTGAGCACCCTCATGCTTCATCACTTGATCACTATTCCTTAAGAAGGTGCAACCTAAATTCACTATCTGTGAGTTCATATCATCCATTCACTCACTCTTTGATCTATGCTAACCTGGGTCTACCCATATCACTGCACAGATTTGTCTTGTTTCATCCCCTAACCCAATGAAATAAGCATTTTTTAAAAATTACGTTAAAATTTTTAAGTGAGAAAGCAGGATTTATTGAGAGGACAGAGAAGTTCCAACAGTGGGAGGGAACCCAAAGGGATTGCCCCAAAATAAGCATTGTTATTATTCAGACTCTTCTTCCACTTGTGGAGCTCTGGCTTTGGCTTCCAGGACATGTCTATCTTCTCTCTTGCCTTGCTTACCTCCTTCTGCACTGGCTACTCCTTCTCCAGTGCCTTCGTTGATTCCCATTTATTTGCCCTCCGTTTAAAAGTCAAGTGTATTCTTTTTCCACTTTATTTACTTTTGGAGGATCTTGTCCCTACTACAGTTTTACATCTAAATCTCTGTACTGAGCTCTAGTCCTGTATCTTCAAATGTTTTCTAAACAGTTCCACCTGGTTATCCTACAGCACTGCAAATTCAATATGTCCAGGATTGAACATGTTCATCTCTGCTGTGGTGCTTAGTCCCAGCTACTCCACAAAACCTGTTCTTCCTTGTATATTTGTACATTATATTTATATTTTTATATTAGTGAATGTTTAGACCCTTCACTCCATTTCCTAAGCCAAAAGACTGGGAGCCTTTGAATACTTCCTCATCTTCTGTACAACACATCCTATTTATTCTTTTCCTTGCATCTCTCCAATATTGAATAGGCCATGATTCCACTTGATTAGGTCCATGAACTCCCTTAACTACTATAATACAACCCAGGATGTTTGCCCAGCCCCCAGGAATTTCTAGTCTTAATTCCCCTTTCACTGGGTCTTGGAATTCAAATACAATAATTTGATTTGTTATTCTCTTGATTACAATAGATCTTAAATCTTCATCTACCTGGAAGACCCTTATCCATGCTTCTTCTTCTTCTGGGAAGTTTTCCATGACAGATTTAGCTGCATTATCCTAATCTGCCACTCAACTTTGTGGATCATCCAGTTTTGTAATTCTCATTATATTTGTGTGGTTGCAGGTCTGATTCTCCACTTGTTTAAATGACTTGAGAGCAGGTTCCTGCCTTCTCAACTTTGTATCCATAACATGTTGTATAAACATTTAATGAATGAAGAAAATGTATATTTTGCATGTGGTGTGTGTGTGTGTGTGTGTGTGTGTGTGTGTGTGTGTGTGTGTGTATGTATTTAAAGTATACAATTGCAATGAGTGGGAAAAATTTTCTCTAGGGAATTTCAAGGCATGTCCTAACAAATTTAAAATTGGAATGGCTACTTGATGACATACATAACTTTTGAGACACTCTTAGGGAAGTATCCTGACTACAGTTAAGCTGTAGTAAGAGTTCCACTTCTGGGACATGCACAGGCTTTTTTGTTAAAAGATGTGGGGTACAATTCAGGATTAAGTATACAAGTGGTCATCATATAAGTAAAGCTGGAGCCTCCCTTTGGTCCCCACTTTCCCTGGTTTGAGACCAGGTACCCTTATTGATGGCATATGCCTCCCATCCCCCCAGCAGTTTCTGGCTACTGCCAATTCCTTTCTTAGAGTATTATGGTAAATGTTCAGGGACTGCTTATGAGATACTACCTAACTCCAATAAGAATGGCCATCATAAATGAAACAAAAAAACAACAGATGCTGGTGAGGATGCAGAGAAAGGGGAACACTTCTACATTATTGGTGGGGATACAAACTAGTTCAACTTTTATGGAAAAGTATGGCAATTCCTAATAGAACTAGAAATTGACCTTCCTCATGACCCAACAATCCCCCTTCTGGGAATATACCCAGAGGAACTCAAATCACTCTACAAAAAAGATACCTGCACATGCATACCCTTTTAAGAGCTTTATTTCATGGTGGTGATTGTGCATAATGTCCTTGACCAATAGAGTCCAACTATACTAATGAATGTGCTCTAATAGATGTTGGAAAAGAAATCTCCTTGAAGGAGTTCAGTTTCAGTATTTCTAGTAATAAACCCCTCAGCTACCATAGGTTTCTCAGACCTTCATCTGATATCCATCATATGCTGAGGCTAAGGATACACAGATCCCTTTACACTATACAACAATCTTCACATGGTCTGTGTGAGAACTAGAGAAGACCTGTGGCTTTGCTTTTCAATGTGATTTTTCATACTTCTTATTCCATGAAATTTCCCTTTAATTTCTCTCATCCCAACAAGAGATTCTTTCTATCATTCAATTATTTCCTCATAGTGACTCTCTCCTTTACTCATGGGAAATATTATATATAGATTTGAAATATTATACATGAGTAATCAAAAAATGTTAAGATTTTCTAGAAAAACTGAGATCATTTGTAGTTCTCATTGTTTCACTAGCACTGTGGAGGCAGATGACTTGGCATTGACACCCACTGAAAAGCTGGAAAACCTCAAGCAAATCTCCTAACCTCTCTCTCTCTCCCTCTTTATTTCTTGTTTTACATAGAGGTTTGTATTTCAGGGGAAAAAGAATCTCTAATCTAGTCTAACTATTTAGGGTCTTTTATTCTAGTCCCTGTGAAAATTCTACCCCATATCATCTGTTACTTCAGTCAATATTCAATTAATACACTACTATTAGAGGTTTATTGGTTGACAGCTTTATCTTTGCCACAGTCTTTCAAATTGATTTAATGGTGGATGAAGCTAGGTCTAGAGCATGCTTTATTCATTTAATCTTTGACCTGTTCTAGACCTTATTAAAATCTGAATTTTGATGGTTAGTTTGTATTTTTACCAATAAACTGATTCCTCCTCCTCTTTTTAATCCTTAAAATAAAATCATATTAATATTGTTCATTTTGCATCAAAAGAGAATCGGGGCAGGGTGTGGTGGTTCATGCCTATAATCCTAGTGCTTTGGGAAACCCAGGTGGGAAGATAGCTTGAGGCCAGGAGTTTGAATCTAACCTGTGCAATATAGCAAGACTCTGATCTCTACCCCCCCCCACCCTAAATTATCTGTGGAGGTGGTGCCTGTAGTAATAGTTACTTGGGAGGCTGAGGCAGGAGGATTGCTTTAACCTAGGAATTTGAGGTTGCAGTGGGCCATGATTGAGTCACCGCACACCAGCTGAGTGACAGAGAGAGAGACCTGCTTTATGAGAGAGAGAGAGAGAGAGAGAGAGAGAGAGAGAGAGAGAGAGAATGAATTAGAAAAAAATAGAATCAATCATTTCTTAGAAACTATCAACTTTTGGGTCACTAATCTCTTGTTGCTATATGGACTATAAACCAATGAGTGTCAGGAAGCATTAGGCTTTGATCAGCACTACAGAGTTTGTCCCCATAAGAAAACCAAATATACTCCATAGTACTTTATTTGCTTTAAAGGCCAAAGATCTTTTTCTTATTTAAAAAAATGCAAAAGACTTTCTGTTTTTGAAACAATAAGTGGCACTGACATCTCTCAAGACTGAAAGCACTATTGTCTCATTTTGAGCACCACCTTATTATTAGGTGAGGATGTTGTTGGCAGGAATGAATAATTAGGTAACTCTTTGTGGGCACATTTTATTCAAGTCCCAAGGGGAATGTGCAATTGTAACATCTCCTTGGATTATTTCACAAACATATGGCAAATGAAGCACCTGAGCCAGATGTACAAGCATATTATAGTATGTCTGTTTTAACTTAAAACTGTGAAACACATCAGATGGTGAAGTTATTTTGGTTGTGAACATCCATCATGGAAATAGTATAGAAGCATTTTTTTTTATTGTCCATTTTACTTGGACTGGAAATAATCAAGAACAAAATAACTTGGAAATCATCACTTGCAGTGCAGGATTCCAGGTGAAGTTCAAGACCTGGAGAAATCCATCGTCTGGATTTACATGGTCCTCAGGCATCCCCATACTGGTAATGCCTATTACCAATATTCACTGCTGGCAGGTCTGGAGTCTCAGTTTACCCGTGATTATTATTATTATTATTTTTTTTTTGAGTTGGAGTCTCACTCTGTTGCCCAGACTGGAGACTCCGGCCACCGCAGCCTCAACCTGCTGGGCTCCGGCGATCCTTCCGCCTCAGCCTTCCGAGTAGCCGGAATTACAGGCATGCGCTACCACGCCAAGCTGATTTTTTGATTTATTGTAGAGATGAGGTCTCGCTGCCCAGGCGGGTCTCGAACCCGCGGGCTCAGGCAATCCACTCACCTCAGCCTCCCAAAGGCGCAGGATTACAGGCTGAGCCACCGAGCCCGGCTTACCCGTGATTATTTTAAGTTCACTTTTTTTTTCCTCATCATGTGTATTTACTCCTCTGGAGATGTATATGAATTATGTAATATGGAATTTTTAAGTAATGAGAATATATTCTCTGTTGATTCAGTAGGGAGTCTTTTTATTTTTTATTTGTAAGCCTATTTTATTATTACAACATCGGTTGTTTATTTTACTAAAGACTCATCATCTGGTATTGGCTTCTTGAAATCATAGTAATCTAAGGAGAAATGCCCACCCCATTTGCTAGTGAGAACACTATATTTCAGAAAAAATGGTATAATTTTTAATCTGAGTTACTCATGTTTCAGAATTAGAAGATATAGATGCCATCAAACTCCCAAGTGTATAGTAAGAAAATAAAGAATACACAGGCATAGGCAACTGTATTTTCGTTTCAATACATATGTACAAATTTCATTAGCATTAATGAGTGTTCTGCACATATACGGAAGAGAATGTGGGCCAAGTCACAGGGTTATCTATTACTTTATCCAGTTAACAAAAAGGGAAGGCTTGCATCATATTCCTGTACTTTTCCTGAGAATTAGAAAGACACAGGGCTGCAAACAGTATTGTGGCAGTGGCACCGAGGAAAAGGCACTTATTTTTTATGGTCAGTGTGGCATAGAGCAGAGATTTTGGAGTTGAATTACTATGGTTGGCAACTGTTGAAGCTGACAATAGAGGTCCACAGAGCCTTGGATAGTCTGGCTTTGTGTTGCATCAAAATAAGAAAACAAAATATTTACGAACTTAATTCTGCCTCTCAGTACTCTCTCCCTTTGAAATGGCAATTCTCTGCATGATGATATGTATAGATGTGCAGTTCAGATGTGTTCCCAGCCAATGCGGTATTCCATAAATGTGGTGCACCTGTGTTTTCTTGGTCACCCCGCTGTCACTAGGGTGTCTTATAGCCCTCTCTCTGAAATAATTGAGTAGGAGGTAGAGCAAGGGGTGTGGAGGAAAGGGTAGAATCTCTCCCCTCCCCCTCTTTTTTCCCCCTAATTTCTTCTCATTTGAAAAGTGTTGGAACATAGATTTAATTCCAAGTGAAGATGTCAGGTTTACCCCAGTTCGGAGATGTTGATAAATCCCAATGTGGGACTACAGTGACCCTGTGTGCCCTCAAACTCTGCCTATCTCACAGGGATGTAGCTATATTTATAAAACACACATCTAATATTGCAGAACTGCTAAAGTCAGGGCGTTCTGAGCCACACAGTATCATGCAAATAACCACACAAAACTGTTCATTTCTGCTAACCCCAGAACCTCTCTCCTGGACCAGGAGGGCCTTTAGTGTATGAATGACCTTAGCAAATGTAGCACTCTGATGAGTCTGAGAAATGGACTTTTTGCATTGGGAGAAACCACACAAAGCTAAATAAAATGACAAGTAATGATGGCAGACAGCAAAATGAAAATACTGATTTTGTGCCTTTACCTTTATTCCTCCACGCTAACACCCCCTACCCCCGGAGATGTAAACTTCTGATGGCGAAAACAATAATATTCTGACCGGAAAAGGCTGAGGTTCTGTTGCCAGCGGTTGTTTAAAGAATCATCCTCAGCCGCATAGTACCACCGGCTCTGGCAGCGGCAGCAGGGGTGGTGACAACCACAAAAACTGGAGTTCAGTCATATTGGCATCAGATTCTGGAAAGGAGAGGGCAGGGAGAGAGAGAGAGACTCTATTGGCCTAAAAAACTGAAACATCTGCTGGAGTTATTAACAGCTTTTTGACTGAGTTCAGCAACAGGGCACCTTGTGGTTGATAGATTCTTCTCTCAGCAATTCAAAACAATGCAGTTAAAGCAAATTCCTCATTTTCAGAGCACAGCTCAATGAGGCATACAGTATTTTAAAAATAGTCACACTTAAAATGATCAATAGCAGTAACTGCAATCAGTGGTTACCTTTGGTCCTCCACTGCATGGTTAACTTTGCTGGGTGGTTGCATAACACGGATATGTCAAAAGACCACGTAGCTCATGGTTAACTCACTTGATAGGAATTTGTATTATTTATGAAGTTCATGTAGATCATCCTAGGGTGTAAATATTGGCAAGCTTGATCAAAACCACTTAGAGGCCTCATGGCTCTCCCTTCCCAGAAGTGTGCATTAAGCCACTGTAGGCTCAGAAGTCCAATTCCAGGAAAGTCTCCAAGAGGCCACATCTTGAAGATAAAATGAAACCAAACATGTAGAGGCAGCCTGAGCCAGAAAAAAGTACTGAATTGGAAGTCAGGGTCATGAGTTCTAACCCTAGTCCTGATATTGGCTGGCTGTGTGAGTCCTTGGGGGAAATCACTTAATCTTTCTGTCTCAATTTCCTCCTATAAAAAATTATGGGGCCAGTTAAGGGGTATGTCTTCAAAGGTTTCCAACTAGCTCTGCCATGTTGGCAATTGTGGAGTTCAAACCCAATTTTAAAGTATCCTCCTTATGAAATCCATGAATTGTAATCAAATTGGGACTGCACACCCATATGTGACAGTATGTATAGTATTTGGGTGGTGACATCAGACAAACACACTGCTAAGTTAAGTAGCTCTGTCAGTCGCTTCATGTGAACACACCATATGCTGCATCAGACATGGGCAAAATACAACCAGCCCCAGCTGGATTTGCTCCTGTTAGTCTATCTGGCCAGATGACAGTGTCCAGCTGAGAAAAGGGTCATGCATAGCTTTGCACCCTACCGATCCAACATGCTAACTGTGGCAGAAGGAAGGAGATGGCGAGTGAGAGAGAAGGCAGACCAATGGTGGGTCAACATCTGTGATGGAGCTGAAGTCAGCTCCACTCCTCATTCATCACTTGTCCAGCACGTGGAAGGAGAGGAAAGAGAGTTTGCCAAGTCATTGTTTTTGCAGGCAAGTAAGTGGTATTCTCCTCAATGGCAGAGGGAACTCAAAGGAGAACAGCATTCTGCAATCTGATCTAGGAACCTCTAGGGACAGAGTAGGTATACTTATCTGTTCAAAATTTATTCTGGTTGGTTCTAAGTTATATTTACATCCTGATAGGCAAGGGTCTTATGAATGTAAGGGTGCTTCTAGTCTCTATCACTAAATAGTTTCCACCATTAAGGCTGAGGGTATAGGGTACAAGGTCAATCAATTTGTCTGGTTCTCAGTAAGAGTCTCAGGTTTCCCTTAAACCTGCTGGGAACATTGTACAAGTCAAGTGAATAAAAACAAATCAAATCTTTTCCACACTGCCCAAAGGGTTCATATGGTGTGGTTTTTGATCCCTGAATGAACTGAAAGGGAAACCTTCATGATATCCAGAACACGTGTGTCTTGCCAATGAAGAAGGTAAATATCCTCAAATTCCTTGCTGCTGAATCCACTTGGGTGATATCTGGCTTGACTTATAGATAAAAGAGTATATCTGTAAAAGAAACCCTCAGACCTCTCAGAGAAGCTGAGAAATGCTTCTAATGGTAGCTTGGACCTTTGCTGCCATTGAAAACAGAACTGATGTCATGACTTGTCCTCCAGGAAAACCAGTCAAGGTGCTGTTCTAAGGTTTGCTGTGGCCCCAGGAGGCTCACCTATTGCTGAACAATTAAATCCTGGAACCTCATGTAGCCAGATCGAAGCAACTTTCCAGGATCCTCATTTTGGTGGCTATCAATCACAGGGTTGACCACTGGACTCTTACAGGAGCAACATACATAGATCTGTGACTCTGTGGCATAGGTGCTCATCTGTGGTGTATGAACACTGCAATCTTGTACAACAGCAAGGGACCCACCAGTGTGTGTGCAGTGGTGGAATGCTGGCCTAGGAAGTATCAGCAGAGCATGTCTTACATGGATTCATGCGGGAAGCTGTAGGTGAACTCTTCTTTAACAGAGATGGGAGAAGACAGTCCAACTTCTGCTGAAAAGACTTTGATCTGGGTGTCAGAGTAAATGGACTGCCCAGTTCCTGAATTCACTGCCACTGACTTGGGGTTACAGATTGGTCTGAAGGCTCACATATCCTGTGCTACTTGTTCAGTAGTTTCTTACTGAAGCCTGGGGTCTCAAGCTGCTTCAGGAGATTGTCTGCATCTTCCACCCCGTGGGACACTAAATGAGCAGACACCCATAACTGCGGAGTGATCTCAAGCTGGCCTTCCAGAGGTTCTGTTTTTTAAAATTATAAAATGTAGTTTATTTAGAAAGTAAATTAGAAAGAGAGAGACAAAGAGGAGATTTACCTCCCCAATGTAGGGGAGGGGGCCAAAGTCAGGAAACATGGCCTGACCATAGCTCAAAGAGCACATGGCCATACCATAACTTAGCAAGGCAATGGCTCCCACAAGTTCTTAAAGAGAACATTGAAATAAGGTTAATGAGGAAAATATCAATTGAGTGTCACATACCACACACATACTCCAACAAATCTATGTCAAAAGGCAAGTGTAGACATGCCTTTTTGTATCACCTAGTATGTGGCTGTTGATTTTCTAGAAATATATGTGTGTGTTTTAAACGCAATATCACCTGTTCAAGTCAGGGCATGAATCAGACTCAACAGCAAATAGTTTTTGTATTACTGAATAAAAAATGATAGTATTCTATTTGAACTTTTCCATACTTCTTTGGCATACTTGACAATTGTCATATTCAAATATAATTTAAATTCTAATGCTTCAAAGGGCATGGGCTGAGTTTAGTAAAAATTAAGAAGTAGAAACTAGGAAACATATGGGCTGTCCTTTATTTTGGCCAGTAAGCTAACAGTTAATTTTGAGTAAGGTGCTCAATCTCTATATAATAATTTACCTTTTTCCAAAGTAAAGGAAGACTAAGTATTGTTATCACTTCTTGTTATAAGACATCATACTTTTTTAGAGCTAATGTGAAAATTTTGAGGTTTAATAATAACTGAATTGCAACCTAGTATCTTATAATTGGTAAAATTATTTCTCTATAATCAGAAATAAATCTTATAATGATTTGTTACTTAGAAAAAAGATATTTCTCAAGACTTCTTCATAGATGGCAGATAAGCTATCTTGATATTCCACAGCAAAATAATTATATCCTTGCAGCATTCCAGGAGACAATAGAGGTCATCTGGTCTATTCTCAATATTAAATGGAGAGATAGACTCAGAGAGGTCAAGCCACTTGTCTAAGCATTACACAGTGAGGTTTCTTTACAACACACTCCAGTTTACAGTGTCGTTTTAATGATAAACTACACTCCCTTACAAGATATGTTATGAAAGATATAGTGACTAACTAAGATAGGAGTCTACTGCACATTGTCTTTTGTCTTTCTTTTATATACTCTCACCTTCCCAAAACTTTCCTTTTAAAGAAGAGTGTCTACTCTGGTCCAAAAGGAGTAGGAAATTTTGCTCTAAGATCCTTTCATGAAAAGTCTGTATTGCTATCCAACATTAACCTATATCAATTCACCAATGAATAAATCAATATTTTGATCTACTAAAGTATATACGAATACAAAGTAGCTTCAACTGTAGGAAGGGGCTCTGGAGAAAAGATGTCAACACGTTGAGTATTCTGTTTCAAATACCTTGCTAAGAGGCTTTTAAAGTGTGTGGTTGATTTTAATTATCTTGACCCTGTAAGGTAGGTGCTTTTTTTTAAAGATAAAGAAACTGAGACCAGAGAGAGGAAGTGCATTGCCTAATATTACAACTTTACCACGTGGTAGAGAGAGGCTTTAATCCAGGGTTTGCCTAACTTGACCTCTTCACTTATCCATATGTGCAACACGCATGAAGAAGGATGTACTTTCAAAGAAATATACATAGCAAATGTTGGACATTATAGAGAATGGCTGTCATGAGAGTTCCAAGGAGATATTCACTTGCTCTACCTACAAATGCGTCAATAGTGAATCATGTCAGATCAGAGTGGTCAAGTACTATGTTTCATTGAAAAAGTGTGATGAGCCAAGGCTTGAGGAATGGGTAGGATTTGCTAGGTAGATATCATAGAGAAGAACATTTTACTTTGGGAAATTAGATTCCATCAAGGAGTGCACAGTAAGAAAGCATGAATAGATCATTCTGTTTAAAAAGGAAGATTCCCTTTGAGAAGTCATAAAAAAAGAAGACCAGGAAGGAAGCTTGGGTTTGGACTCTGAAAAATTAAATGCTGGAGTAAAGGGTGTGGATATAATACTTGGGCACCAGGGGATTGTAACAAGTCACTAGGAGATAAGTTAGAAAATTCTAACAGGAGAATATCTCAGATTTTATTATGATAATCCAGGATGAGATGATTATGCTGAAGGTGGTGACACAACAAAAATAGACTTAAAGGAACTTCCAGGGAAAAATAAGCATTGTTCCAAGGAGATGTGGTGATTGATGGTTACAATTGTTATTTATAGAAGGACTTAGGATAACAAAGGTTGTCCAGATTGTTATGCTTATATTACTTTGTTGAACATTCAGTTATTTAACACCTACTATGCACCTCATGCTGTTCTAGTCCCTGGAAATGTAGCAAGTGACCCAGACAGCCACAGTCTGTGCTACTAGGAAGCTGACATTCCAGCGGATGATTTGGGGACTGAGGCTCAGGCTAGAAGGAATGGGGACCTCATGAGGAATAACTGGTTTTGTTAAAATGATAGTGAGTTGGAGATGAGATCAGAGTAGCTCAGGTTAAAATAATGTAGATTAAGCAGGTGATGGTAAAGAAAAATATCTTAGTAGAAAGAGCAGAGTTGGGGGAAAAAATTAGAAAGCTCTATAGAACAGGGCAGCCACCTGCTTAACTTGATGGATTACAACACACTGGACTCCGAGGTGGGGAAACATGACAAGGACTCTCCAACAGGCCTTGCCTGACACGAATCCTCCTGGGCAGGTGGCGGACACTGCGGCATGCCAATGGCCTCAAGCGTGTATGCATGCCCACATCTAGTGACGCAGTAGGCGGCCCCTGCAGCCCCAGTGGACCCGCAGCCTCACCTGTAGGAGCTGTGTTGCCCTTGGGTGCCCAGGGACACGCGGAACCATGGTTCCCAGGCTTTGTAATGTTCGTTAAAGTCCAGCCATATTTATTCCTATTTTCTCTTCTTTCGAAGTTTACATTTTTGTATTTAATTTACTATTTGGATAGCTTTTAAAATAGCACAGAAAAAGCATAGGAGTGATAGAGAACAAAAACATCCATCCACAGTGAGCCCACATGTCCCAGGCCGTCGGCAGCACAGGGTGAGTGTGACGTGACTGCCAGGAGGCTGACAGGTAGTTATGTCCACAGTCTGAGGAGCATCAGAGAGAAGCTGACCTGGATGATGATTCCTTTTCCTTGCCTAGTTTTCATTGTAAATATTTATATTCTATTGACCAGATGCTGGGGGGACTGTTTTTGTAAATGTGTCACTATCAGGTTCCATAAATCTGCCTTAATTATGTCATATAAGTGAAAATTCAGAAAATTAAAAGCAATTATCTTTTCAAAAAACTCTATAGAAGGAGTAAACTAGGTGTCAAATTATTTTCAAGTTATAAATCAATGTCTTCACAATTCCTGTGTACATGCCTTGTCTGCCTGCCTTTCTCATTAGACTTAGCCCACCTCCTGCACCACATTTTTAAGTGCATTTTATTGTCACCAAATTTTTGTCTGTGAAGGAAATATAAGATTTGAATAATTCTATTCATGTATCAGATGTCCAACAAAGTCTGATTGCTTTAGGAGGCTTATGAAATATTTTCATTCCGTGAAATTTTTTAGGGCAGTGCTTCTTTAAATTTAATGTACATACAAATCATCTAAGGTTCATGTTAAAATACAGCCTCTGATTTGGTATATCTGGGATGGGGCCCTAAACTCTGCATATCTAAGCTTTCAGGTGCTGCTGTTACTGTAGATCCTGGACCTAATTTTGATGCTTTGGCGTCATTATGTAATTAAATCTTATATTGCCCTTTGCCACAGACGATATTCAAAACAACTGTTTTTAATCTCCTAGGTATAAACATATTAAAGCAAAGATGATAAAACCAAAGAAATTTAAACTCTGTGAGAGAAAATGCATGTACAAATTTATTATACAGCCAAGAGTATAGAAACAATGGTCAAAAAGAAGAGCAATGTATTATGGGAAGTAACTTCCAGATTAAGTGGTCCGAGAAAGTTTCATGGAAAAGAATACTTTTGAGCAGGTC